>VDFB02267641.1:0-105577 GCA_007258455.2 Sequoia sempervirens | reverse complement strand
TATCACCTTTGAAAACATTTTAGTTCTTGTTGGTTTCTCGCCACATTTAGGAAATACTTCGAGTTTGTGTTTTGGCTGATTGGATTGATAAACTTTGAGAGACTCTGATTATGGATTACATTTAGTTTGCATTCTATCACCATTAGTACTTCAATTTCCTTTAAAATTGAATCTTCATTTTTTGTTCAGTTATAGCCATATTTAGGAAACCCCTTGTGATTGAGTTTTTCTGGGCCATCGATCAGCTTTGGAGACTACTATTGTGTATCTTGCAATGTAGTTTTGCATTATAATGCTACTTTTCTAT
Source organism: Sequoia sempervirens (assembly GCA_007258455.2). Classification (NCBI taxonomy): domain Eukaryota; kingdom Viridiplantae; phylum Streptophyta; class Pinopsida; order Cupressales; family Cupressaceae; genus Sequoia; species Sequoia sempervirens. Next base: position 105,270 of record VDFB02267641.1, on the reverse strand, counting down.
CACATCTCACAAACCTTCATTTTTTTTTAAGTTATAGCCACATCTAGGAAACTACTCGTGTTTGAGTTTTTGTTAGGCATCAATCAAATTTCGTGACTACGATTATGTATTACACTGTATTTGTTTCTTCTATATAGTTATTTTCTATCGCCTTTCGTGAACCTTCATTCTTTGTTGAGGTATAGCCGCATTTAGGAAACTACCCATGTTTGAGTTTCTATGGGCCATCAATCAACTTTGGTGACAAAGATTGTGGATTGTACTATAGTAGTGTATTTTGTACGCATATTTTTAATCACCTTTCATGAAACTTCATCTTTTTTTAATTTTTAGCCAGATTTAGGAAAAGTATCATGTATGACTTTTCATGGGCCATCGATCAACTTTGGTGACTATGCTTCTAGATTACACTGTAGTTGTGCATTCTATACGCGTATTTTCTATCGCCTTTCACAAACATTCATTTTCCATTGAGTTATATCTGCACTTAGGAAACGACTAGTGATTTAATTTTCATGGGCCATTGATCAGTTTTAGTGACTACAATCTTGGATTATACTGTAGTTGTTCATTCGATACACGAATTTTCTATCGCCTTTCACAAACCTTCATTTTTCGTTGAGTTATAGTTGCATTTAAAAAACTACTCATGTTTGAGTTTTTGTGGGCCATCGATCAAATTTGGTGACAATGATTGTGGATTACACGATAGGTGTCCATTTTGTATGTGTAATTTCTATCGTTTTTCGTGAACCTACATTTTTTGTTGAGTTATAGCCGCATTTAGGTAACCATTCATGTTTGAGTTTCCGTGGGCCATAGATCAAGTTTGGTGACTATGATTCAGGATTTTTTACATGTATTTTCTATTGCCTTTCGTGAACCTTCAGTTTTTTTTGAGTTATAGCCGCTTTTAGGAGCTAAATACAGCTATAACTCAACGAAAAATAATTTTTTTTGAAAAATGATTAAAAATATGCATGCAGAATGCACAACTACAATACAATCCACAATCATAGTCACCAAAATTGATCGATGGCACATGAAAACTCAAACTCAAGTGGTTTCCTAAATGCAGCTATAACTCAACAAAAAATGAAGGTTCTCGAAAGGCGATAGAAAATACCTGTGGACAGCTTCTGATACAATCTGATTGCAGTCTTTCAGGATTGACATCAATGATTCCGCGAAAAATAAACATCAGCCGATTTCTAAGTGCAACTATAACTCAACGAAAAATAAAGGTTTGCGAAAGGCGAGTAAAAATACATGTATAGAATGCACAACTACAATGTAATCCACAATCTTAGTCACCAAAGTTCTTCATTTTATATGCATATTTTCTCTTGCCTTTCGTGAACCTTCATTTTTCGTTGAGTTATAGCCGCAATTAAAAAACCGCTCATTTTCGAGTTTTAGTGGGCCATCAATCAACTTTGGTGGCTACGATTGTGGATTGCACTGTGAATTTATTCATTATGAACTAATTTTCCTATCATCATTTCAAAACCTTCTACATTTTTTAGTATTTGTACATTGGAAGCATCAAGTTTGATTTTCCGAATATCGTCAACTTTGGGTATTGCTTGTGGATTACAATGTAGTTGTGCATTGTATACATGGATTTTCTATCACCTTTCACGAACCTTCATTTTTTGTTGTGTTATATCCTCATTTAGGAAATAGCTCGTGTTTCAATTTTTGTGGGCCATCAATCAAGTTTGGTGACTTCAATATTGGATTACACTATAGTTGCGCATTCTATATGCATATTTTCTATTACCTTTCATGAACCTTCATTTTTCATTGAGTTATAGCCGCACTTAGGAAACCGCTAGTGTTTGAGTTTTCGTAGGTCATCGATCAACTTTGATGACCATGATTGTGGATTGTACTGTAGTTGTGCATTTTGTACCCATATTTTTAATTGCCTTTCACGAGCCTTCATTTTTTGTTGAGTTATAGCCACATTTAGGAAAATCATCATGTTTGAGGTTTCGTGGACCATCAATCAACTTTGGTATCACGATTGTGGATTACACTATAGTTGTGCATTCCATATATTTTCTATAGCCTTTAGTGAACCCATTTTAATTGAGTTATAGCACGCCGAGGAAGCGGCTCGTGTTCAATTTTTTGGCCATCGATCAACTTTGGTGACTACGATTGTTCATTGCACTGTAGTTGTACATTATAAATGTTAATTTTCTATAGCCTTTCACGAACCTTAATCTTTTGTTGAGTTATAGCCGCATTTAGGAAATTAGTCGTATTTGAGTTTTTGTGGGCCATTGATCAATTTTAGTGACCATGCTTGTGGATTACACTATAGTTGTGCATTCTATATGCGTATTTTCTATCACCTTTCGCAAACCTTCATTTTTTGTTGAGTTATAGCCGCATTTAGGAAACCACTCATGTTTAAGTTTTTGTGAGCCATCAATCAACTTTCGTGACTACGATTGTTTATTGCACTGTAGTTGTGCATTGCTATATGTGTATTTTTTAGTGACTATGCTTGTGGATTACACTATAGTTGTGCATTTTGTATGCGTATTTACTATCACCTTTTGTGAACCTTCATTTTTTGTTGAATTATAGCCGCATTTAAGAAACTGTCTGAGTTTTAGTTTTCGTGGCCTATCGATCAACTTTAGTGACTACGCTTGTGGATTACATTCTAGTTGTTCATTCTATAATCGAATTTTCTATCACCTTTCGTGAACCTTCATTTCTTATTGAGTTATAGCCTTAATTAGGAAAACGCTCGTGTTTGAGTTTTCATGGGCCAACAATCAACTTTGGTTAGTAGACTTTTGGATTACAATGTATTTGTGCATTCTATACTCGTAATTTCTATCGCCTTTCACAAACCGTCATTTTTTGACGATTTACAGCCGCATTTAGGAAACTGCTCATGTTTGAGTTTTCGTGGGTTATCAATGAACTTTGGTGACTACAATTGTGGATTACGCTGTAGTTGTGCATTCTATATAGTTTATTTTGCTTCGCATTTCGTGAACCTTCTTTTTTGTTGAGTTATAACCACACTTAGGAAACCACTTGTGTTTGAGTTTTTGTGGGCCATCGATCAACCTTGGTGTCTACGATTGTGGTTTGCAGTATAGTTGTCCAATTTGTACATGTATTTTCTATTTCCTATCGTAAATCTTCATTTTTCGTTAACTTATAGCCGCATTTAGGAAAATGCTCGTGCTTGAATTTTCATGGGTCATTGATCAACTTTGGTGACTACGATAGTGGATTGCACTATAGTTGTCCATTCTAGATGCGTATTGTCTATCGCCTATCCTGAACCTTCATTTTACGTTGAGTTATAGCCGCATATAGGAGACCACTCGTGTTTGAGTTTTCATGGGCCATCGATCAACTTTGGTGACTATGCTTGTGGATTACATTGGACTTGTCCATTCTATATGCGTATTTTCTATTACCTTTTGTGAAACTTCATTTTTTCATTGAGTTATAGCTACACTTATGAAACCGCTCGAGTTTGAGTTTTTGTGGGCCATCCATCCAACTTTGGTGACTACGCTTGTGGATTACACTGTAGTTGTGCATTCTATATGCGTATTTTCTATTGCCTTTGATGAACCTTCATATTTTTTTGAGTTATAGCCACATTTAGGAAACTGCTCGAGTTTGGGTTTTCATGGGCCATCGGTCCAACTTTGGTGACTACACTTGTTGATTACACTGTAGTTGTGCATTCTATATGCGTATTTTCTATTTCCTTTCGCAAACCTTCATTTTTTATTGAGTTATAGTCACATTTAGGAAATCACTCTTATTGCATTGTAGTTGTCCATTTTGTACACGTATTTTCTGTCGCCTTTTTTGAACCTTCCTTTTTGTTGAGTTATAGACGCATTTAGGATATCGCTCGTAGTTGAGTTTTCATAGGCCATCTATCAACTTTGGTTACTACGATTGTGGATTACACTATAGTTATTCATTCTATACATGTATTTTCTATGGCCTTTTGTGAACCTTAACTCTTTGTTGAGTTATAGCCATATTTAGGAAACCATTCATGTTTCATTTTTTGTGGGCCATCAATCAACTTTGGTGACTACGATTGTGGATTGTACTATAGTTGTGCATTCTCTACGCATATTTTTAATCGCCTTTCATGAACCTTCATTTTTTTTGAGTTGTAGCCGCATTTAGCAAAATGCTCGTGTTTAAGTTTTGGTGGGCCATCGATCAATTTTGGTGAGTACATTTGTGGGTTGCATTGTAGTTGTCCATTCTAAACTCATATTTTCTAGTGCCTTTCGTGAACCTTCATTTTTTGTTCAGTTAAGCTCCATTTACGAAACCGCTCATGTTTGAGTTTTTTTGGGCCATCAATCAACTTTGGTGAATACTATTGTGGATTGTACTGTAGTGCATTTTGTAGGCACATTTTTAATCACCTTTCACGAGCCTTCAATTTTTCTTTAGTTATAGCCGCATTTAGAAACCGCTCGAGTTTTTTGAGTTTTTGTGGGCCATCGATCAACTTTGGTCACTACGCTTGTGGATTACATTGTAGTTGTGCAATCTATACGCATATTTTATATCACCCTTCGTGAACCTTCATTTTTGTTTAATTATAGCCACATTTAGGAAACTGCTCGTGTTTGAGTTTTCGTGCACCATCAATCAACGTTGGTGACTACAAATGTGGATTGCAGTGTACTTGTCCATTCTATACGCGTATTTTCTATCACCTTTTGTAAACCTTCATTTTTTGTTGAGTTATAGTCCCATTTAGGAAACTGCTCATGTTCGAGTTTTCTTGGGCTGTTGATTAACTTTGGTGACAACGACTGTGGATTTTACTGTAATTTCCCATTCTTTACATTTATTTTCTATCGCCTTTCACAAACCTTCATTTTTTGTGGAGTTATAGCCCAATTTAGCAAACCGATCGATTGTGGATTTCACTCTAATCAACTTTGGTGATTACGCTTGTGGATTACACTGTTGTATTGCATTCTGTAGGCGTATTTTCTATCACTTTTCGTGAACCTTCATTTTTTGTTGAGTTATAGCCGTATTTATGAAACTGCACGTGTTTGATTTTTTGTGGGCCATCGATAAACTTTGGTGACTATGATTGTGGATTCTATACACATATTTTCACCAACATCCAAGAACCCCTCAAAAATAGAATCTACGAAACAATTTTTTTGGGAAAATCAAAATATGAGATTTATAGGTTCATGTGCTAAAGAGACCCAACAAATCTTTGGTTTTTAAAAAAAATAAGTTATTCTTTAAAAAGATAGATTTTTGAAAAGTCGAAGTAATAGAGGTAATAGAGGCAAAAAAATTTATTCATTTTATGAAAAATCCTAAAAATGGGTTTTGTAGAGAATGTCGTTTTGTGTACACTCAAATCGTCCTTTTTTCGAAAAACTAATTTTTCACCAACATGCAAGAATCTCTCAAAAATAGAATCTACGAAACAATTTTTTTTGGCAAAATTGAAAATATGGGTTTTATAGGAGCTCGTGTGCTAAAGAGACCCAAATCATCTGTATTTTGAAATTATTTGTTTTTAAAAAAAATAGATTTTTTTGAAAAGTGGAAGCAGTAGAGGTAACAAAGGGAAATTTTTTGCATCTTTTTATGAAAAATCTGAGGAATGAGTTTTGTAGAGAATGTCAGTCTGAGTAGACCTAGACTGTCCTTTTTTCAAAAAACTAATTATTCACCAACATGTAAGAACCACTGAAAAATAGAATCTACAAAACAATTTTTTTTGGGGAAAACCGAAAATATGGGTTTTATAGGTGCTCATGTGCTAAAGAGACCTACATCGTCTGTTTTTTTAAATTAGTTTTTTTTTGGAAAAAGATAGATTTTTTGAAAATTAGAAGCAATCGATGTAATAGAGGCAAATTTTATGAATCTTTTTATGAAAAATGGGTTTTGTAGATAATGTTGTTCTGAGTAGACCTAGATTGTCGTTTTTCACAAAACTAATTTTTCACCAACATGCAAGAACCCCTCAAAAATAGAATCTATGAAACATTTTTTTTGCAAAAAGAAAAAATATTTATTTTTATAGGTGCTCATGTGCTCAACAGACTGAGATCGTCCGTTTTTTGAAAAAATAAGTTGTTCTTCAAAAAGATAGATTTTTTTTCAAAAGTAGATAGTAGAGGTAAGAGGCAAAAATTTTGAATCTTTTTTAAAAAATCTGAGAAATAGGTTTTGTAGAGAATATTGTTCTTATTAGACGTATATGTCCTTTTTTCAAAAAACTAATTTTTCACCAACATGCAAGAACCCCTCAAAAATAAAATCTACAAAACTTTTTTTTTGGGAAAATCGAAATATGGGTTTTGTAGGTGCTCGTGTGCTCAAGAAATCCATCCGTTTTTTGAAAAAACAAGTTGTTCTTGATAAAGAGATTTTTTTGAACAGTAGAAGTAATAGAGGTAACATAATTTTTTTTTTGAATCTTTTTGTGAAAAATCTAAGAAATCAGTTATGTAGAGAATGTCGTTATGAGAAAACCCAGACCGTCTTTTTTTCAAAAAACTAATTTTTCACCAACATGCAATAACCCCTCAAAAATAGAAGCTAGGAAAAGATTTTTTTGGGAAATTGAAAATATGGGTTTTATAGTTCCCATGTGCTACAAAGACCTAGATCGTCCATTCTTTGAAAAATTTATTTGTTCTTCAAAAAGATAGATTTTTTTGGAAAAGTAGAAGTAGTAGAGGAGATAATAGAGACAATTTTTTGAATCTTTTTGTGAAAAATCTAACAAATGGGTTTTGTAGAGAATGTCATTCTTAGTAGATGACCTAGACAGTCCTTTTTTTGAAAAACTAATTTTTCAACAACATGCAAGAACCCCTCAAAAATAGAATCTACGAAACAATTTTCATTGGAAAATCAAAAATATTAGTTTTATAGGTACTCATTTGCTCAAGACACCCAGATCGTCTGGTTTTTTAAAAAATAAGGTGTTCTTGAAAAAGATCGATTTTTTTGAAAAGTAGAAGCTGTGGAGGTAACAAAGGCAATTTTTTTGAATCTTCTTATAAAAAAATTGAGAGATGGGTTTTATATGGAATGACGTCCTGAGTAGTCCCAGATCGTCCTTTTTTTGAAAAACTAATTTTTCAACATGCAAGATCCCCTCAAAAAAAGAATCTACGAAACAATTTTTTTTGGAAAAATTGAGATATGGTTTTCATTGGTGCTCGTGAGCATAAGAGACTCAGATAGTGTGTTTTTGAAAAAAATAAGTTATTCTTGAAAAAGATATATATTTTTTTTAAGTAGAAGCAGTAGAGGTAACAGAGGTAAATTTTCTCAATCTTTTTATGAAAAATCTAAGAAATGGGTTTTGTAGAGAATGTCGTTCTGAGTAGATCCAGATTGTCCTTTTTTCAAAAAACTATTTTTTCACTAACATCCAAGGACCCCCTCAAAAATTGAATCTACGAAACAATTTTATTTGGGAAAATCAAAAATATGGGTTTTATAGGTGCTCGAGAGCTAAAGAGACCTAGATCAACCATTTTTTATTTTTTTTTTAAAGTTGTTCTTGAAAAAGATTTTTTTTTTTGAAAATTAATAGAGACAAATTTTTTGAATCTTTTTATGCAAAGTCTGAAAAATGGGATTTGTAGAGAATGTACTTCTGAATAGAGCTAGATAGTCCTTTTTTAAAAAAGCTTAATTTTCACCAACATGCAAAAACCCCTCAAAAATAGAATCCATGAAACAACTTTTTTTGAATCTTTTTATGAAAAACCTAAGAAATGGGTTTTGTAGAGAATGTCGTTCTGAGTACACCCAAATTGTCATATTTTTGAAAAACTAATTTTTCACCAGCATACAAGAACCCCTCAAAAATAGAATCTATGAAATAATTTTTTTGGGGAAAAAAAAAGATATGGATTTTATAGGTGCTCGTGTGCTGAAGAGATTTAGATCGTCTGTTTTTCAAAAAACAAAAGTATTTATTGAAAAAGATAGATTTTTCTAAAAAGTAGGAGTAGAGGTAACAGAGGAAAATATTTTGAATCTTGTTATGTAAAGTCTGAGAAATGGATTTTGTAGAGAATGTCATTCTAAATAGACCTAGATCATTCCTTTTTTGATCATGCAAGAGCCACTCAATAATAGAATCTGTGAAACAATTATTTTTGGGAAAATAAAATGTATGGGTTTTATAGGTACTATTGTACTAAAGAGACCCATATCTTCCGTTCTTTGAAAAAATAAGTTGTTTTTCAAAAAGATAGATTTTTTTGAGAAGCAGTAGAGGTAATAGAAGCAAAAATTTTGAATCTTTTTATGAAAAATATGATAAATTGGTTTTTTAGAGAATGTTGTTCTGAGTGCACCCAGATCGTTCTTTTTTTGAAAAACTTATTTTTCACAACCATGCAAGAAACCCAAATCATCCATTATTTGAAAAAATAGGTTGTTTTTCAAAAAGATAGATTTTTTTGAGAAGCAGTGGTGGTAACAGAAGCAATTTTTTTGAATCTTTTTATGTGAAATATGATAAATGGGTTTTTCAGATAATGTTCTTCTGAGTGGACCCAGATTGTCCTTTTTTTGAAAAACTAATTTTCACCAACATGCAAGAACCCCACAAAAATTCTACAAAACATTTTTTTTTGGGAAAATAAAAAATATGGGTTTTATAAGTGCTCATGTGCTAAAGAGACCCGATCATTAGTTTTTTGAAAAAATAAGTTGTTCTTGAAAAAGATAGATTTTTTTTAGAAGTAGAAGTAGTAGAGGCAACAGAGGCAATTTTTTTGAATCTTTTTATGAAATATCTAAGAAATGGGTTTTGTAGAAAACGTCATTTTATAGGTGCTCATGTGTCTGAAGAAACCCAAATCATCCATTTTTTTGAAAAAATCAGTTTTTCTTTAAAACGATAGATTTTTTTGAAAAGTAAATAGAGGTAAATAGAGGCAAAATTTTTGAATCTTTTTATGAAAAATCTAACAAATGGGTATTGCAGAGAATGTCATTCTGAGTAGAACCATATTGTCCTTTTTTTGAAAAACTAAATTTTCACCAATATGCAAGAACCCCTCAAAAACATAATCTACAAAACAATATATTTTTGGAAAATCGACAATATGGGTTTTATAGATGGTGATGTTGTAAAGAGACCCAGATTGTCCATTTTTTTAATAAATAACTTGTTTTTGAAAAAGATGGAATTTTTAAAAAAAAAAAAATAGTAGGGGTAACAAAGGCAAATTTTTGAATCATTCTATGAAAAATTCTATATGCGTGTATAAGACCCATATTTTCAATTTTCCCAAATAAATATGTTGAGTTATAGCCCCACTTAGTAAAACACTTGTCTTTGAGTTTTCTTGGGCCATTGATCAACTTTGATGACTAGGATTGTGGATTACACTGTAGTTGTGCATTCTATACATGCATTTTCTATCAGCTTTCGTAAACCTTCATTTTTGGTTGAGTTATAGCTGCACTTAGGAAACTGCTTGTGTTTGAGCTTCGTGGGCCATCAATCAACTTTGGTGACTATGAAGCTAGATTGCACTATAGTTGTCCATTCTACACACATATTTTTTAGCGCCTTTCACCAACCTTCATTTTTTGTTCAGTTATAGCCGTATTTAAGAAATTGATCGAGTTTAATTTTTCATGGGCCATCGATCAAATTTAGTGACTATGCTGGTGGATTACACTGTAGTTGTACATTCTATACACATATTTTCTATCACCTTTCGTGAACCTTGATTTTTCGTTGAGTTATAGCCGCACTTAGGAAACCACTCGTATTTGAGTTTCCATGAACCATCAATCAACTTTGGTGACTACGATTGTGGATTGCACTATGGTTGTCCATTCTATACACGTATTTTCTATCGCCTTTCATGAACCTTCTTTTTTTGTTGAGTTATAGCTACATTTAGGAAACTGCTCGTGTTTGAGTTTTCCTGGGCCATCGATCAACTATGGTGACTACGATTGTGGATTGCACTATAGTTGTCCATTCTGTACATGTATATTTCTCATTGAGTTATAGCCGCATTTAGGAAACCGCACATGTTTAAGTTTTTGTGGGCAATTGATCAACTTTGCTGAAAACGCTTGTGGATTACACTTTAGTTGTGCATTCTATACACGTATTTTCTATTGCCTTTCATGAACCTTCATTTTTTGTTGACTTATAGCCGCATTTAGGAAACCGCTTATGTTTGAGTTTTTTTGGGCAATCGATCAGTTTTGGTGACTATATTTGTGGATTGTACTGTAGTTGTGCATTTTGTATGCATATTTCTAATCGCCTTTACGAAACTTCATTTTTTGTTGAGTTATAGCCGCATTTAGGAGAACGCTTGTGTTTGAATTTTCATGGGCCATCAATCAAATTTGGTGACTACGATTATGGATTGCATTGTTGTTGTCCAATTTGTACGCGTATTTTCTATCTCCCTTCATGTACCTTCACTTTTTGTTGAGTTATAGCCGCATTTAGCAAACTGCTCATGTTTGAGTTTTCGTGGGCCATTGATCAACTTTGGTGACTAAGATTGTGGATTGCAATATACTTGTGCATTATGGATGCTAATTTTCTATAGCCTTTCGCAAACGTTCATTTTTTGTTGAGTTATAGCCATTTTTAGAAAACTGCTCATTTTTTATTTTTTTGGGACATCGATCAACTTTGGTGACTAAGCTTCTGGATTACACTGTAGCTGTACATTCTATATACGTATTTTCTATCATCTTTAGTGATCCTTTACTTTTTCTTGAGTTATAGCCGCATTTAGGAAACCAATCATGCTCTAGTATTTATGGACAATCAATCATATTTGGTGACTACAATTGTGGATTGAACTATAGTTGTCCATCTTGTACACGTATTTTCTATTGCCTTTCGTGAACCTTGATTTTTTGCTGAGTTATAGCCGCATTTAGGAAACCACTTGAGTTTGAGTTTTCATGGCCATCAATCAACTTTGGTAACTACACTTGTGGAATGCACTTTAGTTGTGCATTCTATATGCGTATTTTCTATCGCCTTTCGCAAACGTTCATTTTTTGTTGAGTTATAACCGCAATTAGCATACCGCTCATGTTTGAGTTTTTGTGAGCCATTGATCAACTTTGGTGACTACGATTGTGGATTACACTGTAGTTGTGCATTTTATACTCGTATTTTCTCTAGCTTTTTGTGAACCTTCTTTTTTCGTTGAGTTGTAGCCGCACTTACGAAACTACTCGTGTTTGAGTTTTCTAGAGCCATCGATCAATATTAGTGACTATGATTGTGGATTGTGGTTTAGTTGTGCAATCTCTATGCGTATTTTCCATTGCCTTTCATGAACCTTCATTTTTCGTTGAGTTATAGACGAGTTTGGGAAACTGCTCCTGTTTGAGTTTTCAAGGGCCATCAACCAACTATTGTGACTATGATTGTGGATTGCACCATAATTGTCCAATCTCTATGTGTATTTTCTATTGCCTTTCGTAAACCGTCATTTTTTGTTGACTTATAGCTACATTTAGGAAGCCGGTCATGTTTGAGTTTTCCTAGGCCATCGACCAACTTTGGTGATTACAATTGTGGATTGCACTGTAGTTGTCAATTATGTACACGTATTTTCTATTTCCTTTCGCGAATTTTCATTTTTTTTGAGTTATAGCCACATTCAGAGAACCGCTCGTGTTTGAGATTTTATGAGCTATCGATGAACTTTGGTTACTACGCTTGTGGATTACACCATAGTTGTGCATTCTATATGTCTATTTTCTATTGCCTTTTGCGAACCTTCATTTTTTTTGAGTTATAACTACATTTAGGAATCTGGTCATGTTTGAGTTGTTTTGGACCATCGATAAAGTTTGGTGACTACAATTGTGGATTATACTGTACTTGTGCATTATGTACGCATATTTTTCATCACCTTTCACGAGTCTCCATTTTTTGTTGACTTATAGCCGCATTTAGGAAAACACTCATTTTTTCTTTTCATGGGCCATGAATCAACTTTGACTATGATTCTCAATTACAATGTAGTTGTGCATTCTATATGGTATGGACTATCACTTTTCGTAAACCTTCATTTTTCTTTAAATTATAGCCGCACTTAGGAAACCGTTCGTGTTTGAGTTTTTGTGGGCCATTGATCAACTTTGGTCACTACGATTGTGGATTGCACTGTAGTTGTCCCTTTTGTACGCGTATTTTCTATCGCCTTTCGCAAACATTCATTTTTTGTTGAGTTATAGCCACATTTAGGAAACCGCTCATGTTTGAGTTTTCGTGGACCATCAATTAACTTTGGTGACTACGATTATGGATTGCATTGTAGTTGTCCATTCTATATGCGTATTTTCTATCTCCTTTCACAAACCTTCATTTTTTGTTGAGTTATAGTGGCATTTAGGAAACCACTCGTGCTTGAGTTTTCGTGGGGCATCGATCAACTTTGGTGACTACAATTGTGGATTGCACTATAGTTGTCCATTTTGTACGCGTATTTTCTATTGCCTTTCGTGAACTTTCATTTTTTATTGAGTTATAGGCGCATTTACAAAACATCTCGTGTTTGAGTTTTTGTGGGCCATCGATCAACTTTGGTGAATACGATTGTGGATTACACTATAGTTGTGCATTCTATACACGTGTTTTTTATCGCTTTCACAAATCTTCTTTTTTCGTTGAGTTATAGCTACAGTTAGTAAACCGCTCATTTTTTAATTTTCATGGGCGATGCATCAATCAACTTTGGTGACTACAATTGTGGATTGCACCGTAGTTGTCCATTTTGTATGCGTATTTTGTATTGCCTTTCGCGAACCTTCTTTTTTTGTTGAGTTATAGCCACATTTAGGAAACATCTGGAATATGAGTTTTCATGGGCCAATGATCAACTTTGGTGACTACACTTATGGATTACACTGTAGTTGTGCATTCATTACATTGTTTGAGTTTTCATGGGCCACCGATCAACTTTGGTGACTACGCTTGTGGACTGCACTGTAGTTGTCTATTACCTTTCGCGAACTTTCATTTTTCGTTGAGTTATAGCCGCATTTAGGAGACCGCTCATGTTTAAGTTTTCGTGGGCCATTGATCAACTTTGTTCACCGCGATTATGGATTGCACTAAAGTTGTTCACCGCGATTATGGATTGCACTAAAGTTGCTTATTTTCTATCACCTTTTGTGAACCTTCATTTTTTGTTCAGTTATAGCTGCATTAAGGAAACCGCTCATGTTTGAGGGTTGGTGGGCCATCGATTAACTTTAGTGACTACACTTCTGGATTACATTGTGGTTGTGCATTCTATATGTGTATTTTCTATTGCCTTTCACAATCCTTCATTTTTTGTTGTGTTATTAGCCACATTTCGGAAACCGCTTATGTTTGAGTTTTTTTGGGCCATCGATCAACTTTGGTGACTACGATTGTGGATTGTAATTTAGTTGTGCATTCCGTACGCACATTTTTAATCAATTTTCACAAACATTTGTTTTTTTGTTGAGTTATAGCTGTATTTAGAAAATCTCTTGTATTTGAGTTTTCGTGGGCCATCAATCAAATTTTGTGACTACAATTGTGGATTGCACTGTAATTTTCCCATCTATATGCCTATTTTCTATCGCCCTTCACGAACCTTCATTTTTCGTTGAGTTATAGCTGCATTTAGGTAACCGCTCATGGTTGAGTTTTTCTAGATCATGAATTAACTTTGGTGACTATAATTGTGGATTGTACCGTAGTTGTGCATTTTGTACACGTATTTTCTATCGCCTATTGCGAGCCTTCATTTATTATTGAGTTATAGACGCATTTAGGAAAATGCTTACGTTTGAGTTTTTCTGGGCCATCGATCAACTTTGGTGACTATGATTTTGGATTGCATTGTAGTTGTGCATTATGAACATTAATTTTCTAACAGCTTTTGCAAACCTTCATTTTTAGTTCAGTTATAACCGCATTTAGGAAACCGCTCGAGTTTGAGTTTTTATGGGTCATCGATCAACTTTGGTGATTACAATTGTGTATTGTATTGTAGTTATAGCTGCATTTAGGAAACCGCTCGTGTTTGAGTTTTTCGTGGGCCATCGATCAACTTTGCTTCCTACGATTGTCGATTACACTTCAATTGTGCATTCTATCTGCATATTTTCTATCATCTTTCACGAACCTTCATTTTTTGTTGAGTTATAGTTGCACTTCAGAAACCGCTCATGTTTGAGTTTTTCTGGGCCATCGATCAACTTTTTTTACTATGATTGTGGATTACACTTTAGTTTTCCATTCTACATGTATTTTCTGGAGCCTTTCACGATCCTTCATTTTTGTTGAGATATAGCTGCATTTAAGAAACCACTCGAGTTTGAGTTTTTGTTGGCCATCGATCACTTTGGTGACTACAATTGTGGATTACAATGTAGTTGAGCATTTTATACTTGTATTTGCTATCGCCTTTCATGAACCTTCATTTTTTATTGACTTATAGTTGCAATTTGCAAACCACTAATGTTTGAGTTTTTGTGTGCCATCGATCAACTTTGGTGACTTCGATTGTGGATTGTACTTTAGTTGGGCATTCTATATGCATATTTTTAATCGCTTTTCACGATCCTTCATTTTTTGATGAGTTATAGCTAAATTTTGGTAAACAATTTTGTTTGAGTTTTCATGGGCCGTCGATCAACTTTGGTGACTGCGATTGTGCATTACAATGAAGCTATGTATTCTACAAGTGTATTTTCTATCGCCTTTCGCGAAATTTAATTTTTCATTGAGTTATAGCTGCACTTAGGAAACCTCTCATGTTTGAGATTTTGTGGGCCATCAATCAACTTTGGTGACTACAATTGTGTATTCCACTATACTTGTCCATTTTGTACGTGTATTCTTCTATCGGCTTTCGCAAACCTTCATTTTTTATTGAGTTATAGATGCATTTAGGAAACCGCTCGAGCTTTAGTTTTCGAGGGCCATCGATCAACTTTGGTTACTACAATTGTGGATTACATAGTAGTTGTGCATTCTATACGCCTATTTTCTATCACCTTTCGTGAACCTTCAGTTTTTGTTGAGTAATAGGCACATTTAGGAAACCGCTCGAGTTTGAATTTTCTTTGACCATCGATCAAATTTGTTGAATACGATTATGGATTGTACTATAGTTGTGCATTTTCTAGACATATTTTTAATCGCTTTTCATAAACCATCATTTTGGTTGAGTTATTGCCCAATTTAGGAAACGGCTCATATTTGAGTTTTCTTGGGCCATCGATCAACTTTGGTGACTACGATTGTGGATTGAACTGTAGCTGCCAATATGTACGTGTGTTTTCTATCTCTTTTCCTGAAACTTCACTTTTTGTTGAGTTCTAACTGCATTTAGGAAACAACTCGTGTTTGAGTTTTTGTGGGCCATCGACAAACTTTGGTGACTATGATTGTTAATTACATTATACTTGTGCATTCTATATGCGTATTTTTTATCAGCTTTTGTGAACCTTCATTTTTCATTGAGTTATAGCTATGCTTAGGAAACCCCAAGTGTTTAAGTTTTCATGGCCCATCGATCAACTTCTGTGACTAGGATTGTGGATTACAATGTAGTTGTGTATTTTATACGCGTATTATCTATGGCCTCTTCTGAATCTTTATTTTTTGTTGGGTTATAGCCGCATTTACGAAACCACTCAAGTATGAATTTTTGTAGGTCGTCGATCAAATTTGGTGACTACGATTGTGGATTACATTGTAGTTGTCCATTCTATACACGTATTTTCTATCGCCTTTCGCAAACCTTATTTTTTTTTCAATTATAGCCACATTTGGGAAACCATTCACGTTTGAGTTTTTGTGGGCCATCAATCAACTTTGGTGACTACAATTGGGGATTACACTGTAGTTGTCCATTTTGTACGTGTACTTTCTATCGCCTTTCTAGAACCTTCATTTTTTCTTCATTTATAGCCACACTTAGGAAACCACTTGAGTTTGAGTTTTTGTGGGTCATTAATCAACCTTAGTGACTACAATTGTGGATTGCACTGCACTTGTCCATTATGTACTCGTATTTGCTGTCACTTTTCGTGAACCTCCATTTTTTGTTGACTTATAGCTGCATTTAGGAAACCTTTTGAGTTTGAGATTTCGTGGGCCATCGATCAACATTGGTGACAATGATTATGGATTGTACTGTAGTTGTACATTCTATACGCATATTTCTAATCACCTTTCACAAACCTTCATTTTTTGTTGAGTTATAACCGCATATAGGAAAATGCTCTGTTCGAGTTTTCTTGAGCCATCGATCAACTTTGGTGACTACAATTATGGTTTACACTATAGTTTTTTATTCTATACACGTATTTTCTATCTTCTTTCGTGAACCTTCATTTTTCGTTGAGTTATAGCTGCACTTAGGAAACCAGTCGTATTTTAGTTTTCGTGGGCCATCGTTCAACTTTTGTGACTACGATTGTGGATTGCATTGTAGTTGTCCATTCTGTATGCGTGTTTTCTATCGACTTTCACAAAACTTCATTTTTTGTTTAGTTATAGCTGCAATTATTAAACCACTCCATTTTGAGATTTCGTGGGCCATCAACCAACTTTGGTGACGATGCTTGTGGATTACACTATAGTTGTACATTTATATGCGTATTGTTTATCGCCTTTCATGAACCTTCATTTTTTATTGGGTTATAGCTACACTTAGGAAACCACTTGTGTTTCAGTTTTTGTTGGCCAACGATCAACCTTGGTGAATACGATTGTGATTTGCACTATAGTTGTCCATTTTGTATGTGTATTTTTTATCACCTTTAACGAACCTTCATTTTTTTGTGAGTTATAGGCGCATTTAGGAAACGGCTCGAATTGGAGTTTTCGTGGGCCATCAATAAACTTTGGTGACTATGTACTTGTGGATTACACTGTAGTTGTGCATTCTATATGCATATTTTCTATCACCTTTCGTGAACCTTCACCTTTTGTTGAGTTGTAGCCACATTTAAGAAAATGCTTGTGTTTCAGTTTTTGTGGGCCATCTGTCATCTTTGGTGACTACTCTTTAGGATTACACAGTAGTTGCGCATTCTATACTTGTATTTTCTATCACCTTTCCCAAACCTTCATTTTTTAATTGAGTTATGGCTGCAATTAGGAAACCGCTCATGTTTGAGTTTTCATGGGCCATTGATCAACTTTGGTGACTACGATTATGGATTACACTGTAGTTATCCATTCTATACGTGTATTTTCTATTGCCTTTCGCGAACCTTCATTTTTTATTGAGTTATAACCACATTTGGAAAACCACTCATGTTTGAGTTTTTGTGGACCATCGATCAACTTTGGTGGCAACGATTGTGGATTGTACTATAGTTGTACATTTTCTATGCATATTTTTAATCGCCTTTCACGAACCTTCACGTTTTGTTCAGTTATAGCCGCATTGTTTTGTAGTTGTAAATTATGTATGCATATTTTTAATTTCCTATCAAGAACCTTCATTTTTTGTTGAGTTATAGCTGTATATAGAAAATGCTTGTGTGTGAGTTTTCATGGCCCATCAATCAACTTTGATGACTATGATTGTGGATTACAACGTAGATGTGCATTGTATACACGTATTTTCTATCACCTTTTGTGATTAATTTTTTGTTTAGTTATAGCTACACTTAGGAAAATGCTCATCTCTGAGTTTTTGTGGGCCATCGATCAACTTGGCTGATTACGATTGTGGATTACGTTATAGTTGTGCATTGTATACATGTATTTTCTATTGTATTCACCAAAGTTGATTGATGGCCCATCAAAACTCAAACATGACCAGTTTCCTAATTACAATTATAATTCAAAGATAAATGAAGGTTCGCAAAAGGCGATAGAAAATATGTGTACAGAATGAACAATTACAGTGTAATCCACAATCGTAGTCACCAATGTTGATCAGTGGCCCACAAAAACTCAAACATGATCTTTTCTTAAAAGCAGCTATAACTAAAAAAAAAGTGAAGGTTCATGAAAGGCGATCAAAAATATCTGTACAAAATGCTCAACTACAGAACAATCCACAATCATATTCACCAAAGTTGATTGATGGCCACCAAAACTCAAGCATGAGCGGTTTCCGAAATGCAGCTATAATTAAAAAAAAAATGAAGGTTCGCGAAAGATGATAGAAAATACACGTATCCACAATCCTAGTCACCAAAGATGATCAATGGCCTATGAAAACTCAAACAGGAGCGGTTCCCTAAATGCGGCTAAAACTCATCGAAAAAATGAAGGTTCACTCAAGGCCATAGAAAATAAGCGTACATTTGGACAACTACAATACAATCAAATATCATACTCACCAAAGTTGATTGATGGCCCACAAAAACTCAAATATGAGCGGTTCCTAAATACGGCTATAACTAAACAAAAAATGAATATTCGTGAAAGGCAATAGAAAACATGGGTATAGAATCCATAACGACAATGTAATCCACAATCATAGACACCAAAGTTGAATGACGGCTATAACTACACAAAAAATGAAGTTTCATGAAAAGCGATTACAAATATGCGGACAAAATGCACAACTACAATACAATCCATAATCATAGTCACCAAAGTTGATTGATGGCCCACAAAAACTCAAAAACAAGCAGTTTCCTAAATGCGGTAATAAATCAACATAAAATGAAGGTTAACAAAAGACAATAGAAAATACCTATATAGAATGCACAAATATAGTGTAATTCCACAATCATAGTCACCAAAGTTGATTGTTGGCCCACGAAAACTCAAACACAAGCGTTTTACTAAATGCGGCTATAACTCAACAAACAATGAAGGTTCATGAAAGACGATTAAAAATATGCATATACAATGCACAACGATAGTACAATCCATAATCATAGTCACCAAAGTTGATCGATGGCGCACAAAAACTAAAACATGAGAGCTTTCATATATATAACTCAACAAAAAATAAAGGTTTGCAAAAGGCGATAGAAGATATGTGTATAGAATACACAACTATAGTGTAATCCACAATTGATGTCACACGAAAACTCAAACACGAGTATTTTTCTAAATGTCGCTATAACTCAAAAAGTAATTAAAGTTCATAAAACACGATTAAAAATATGGGTACACAAAGCACAACTACACTACAATCAACAATCGTACTCACCAAAGTTGATCGATGGCCAACAAAAACTCAAACATGAGCGGTTTGCTAATTGCGGCTATAACTCAAAATAAAATGAAGGTTCGCAAAAGGCGATAGAAAATACACATATAGAATGCATAACTACAGTGCAATCCACAATTGTAGTCATCAAATTTTGTGAATGGCGATAGAAAGTACATGTATAGAATTGACAAATACAGTGCAATCCACAATTGTAGTCACCAAAGTTGATCGACGTCTACAAAAACTCAAACTTGAGTGGTTTGCTAATTGCGGCTATAACTCAACAAAAATGAAGGTTCAGAAAAGGCGATAGAAAATAGGCATATAGAACGAACAACTATAATGTAATCCACAAGCATAGTCACCAAAGTTGATTGATGGCCAACAAGACCTCAAAGTCGAGTGTTTTCGTAAATGCGGCTATAACTCAACAAGAAATGAAGGTTCACAAAAGGTTATAGAATATACGTGTACAGAATGGAAAACTACAGTGCAATCCAATATCGTAGTCACCAAAGTTGATTGATGGCCCATGAAAACTCAAATATGAACGGTTTTCTAAGTGGGGCTAGCTCAATTAAAAATAAGGGCTCTTAAAAGGCAATAGAAAATACATGTAAATAATGCAAAACTACAGTGTAATCCACAATCGTAATCACCAAAGTTGATTGATGCTCAAAGAAAACTGAAACAAAAACATTTTCCTAAATGCAGCTATAACTTAACAAAAAATGAAGGTTCTTGAGAAACGATTAAAAATATGCATATAGAACGAACCAAAAAAGTACAATCCACAATCGTACTAACCAAAATTGATTGATCGCCCACAAAAACTCAAACATGAGTGGTTTCTTAAATGCGGCTATAACTTAATGAAAAATGAAGGATCGCGAAAGGTGATAGAAAATGAATGTTCAGGAAAGGTGATAGAAAATTATCGTTTATAATGCACAAATACAATGCAATCCGCAATCATTGTCACCAAAGTTGATTGATGGCCCACGAAAACTCAAACATGATCAGTTTCCTAAATACATCTATAACTCAACAAAAAGTGAAGGTTCGCAAAAAGTGATAGAAAATACACGTACAAAATGGACAACTATAATGCAATCTGCAATCGTAGTCACCAAAGTTGATGGATGGCCCATGAAAACTCAAACACAAGCAGTTTCCTAAATGTGGCTAAAACTCAACAAAATCTCAAACACGAGCAGTTTCCTAAATGTGGCTATAACTCAAAAAATAATGAAGGTTCGCAAAAGGCGTTATAAAATATGCATACAAAATCGACAACTACAATGCAATCCAACATTGTAGTCACCAAAGTTGATCGATGGCCCAAAAAAACTAAAACATAGGCAGTTTCCTAAATGCAGCTATAGCTCAAAGAAAAATGATGGTTCACGAAAGGTGATAGAAAGAACACGTACAAAATTGACAACTATAGTTCAATCCATCATCATAGTCACCAAAGTTGATCGATGGCCAACAAAAACTCAAACTCGAATGGTTTCCTAAATGCAGCTATAACTCAACAAAAAATGAAGGTTCACGAAAGCTGATAGAAAATATGCAGACAGAATGGACAACTACAGTGCAATCCGCAATTGTAGTAACCAAAGTTCATTGATGGCCCACGAAAACTCAAACACTAGCGGTTTCCTAAGTGCGGCTATAACTCAATGAAAAGTGAATGTTCATGGAAGGCGACAAAAAATACGCGTATAGAATGCAGAACTACAGAGTAATCCACAATCGTAGTCTCCAAAGTTGATCGATGGGCCATGAAAACTCAAACACGAGCGTTTTCCTAAATGGAGCTATAACTCAATAAAAAATGAAGGTTCATGAAAGAAGATTAAAAATATGCGTACATAATGCACAACTACAGTACAATTCACAATCATAGTCACCAAAGTTGATTGAAGGCCCACAAAACTCAAACATGAAGCGGTGAAGGATCACAAATGGCGATAGGAAATACATGTAGATAGTGGAAAACTACTGTGCAATCCAAAATCCTAGTCACGAAAGTTGATTGATGGCCCACGAAAAATCAAACACAAGCGGTTTCCTAAATCCAGCTATAATTGAACGAAAAATTAAGGTTCACGAAAGGGTATAGAAAATACAAGTATAGAATTCACAACTACAGTGCAATGCACAATCGTAGTAACCAAAGTTGACTGACGGCCCACGAAAAACACAAACATGAGCGGTTTCCTAAATGTGCCTATAACTCAACAAAAAATGAAGGTTCGCAAAAGGCGATAGAAAATACACGTACATAATGGACAACTACAGTGCAATCCATAATCGTAGTCACCAAAGTTGTTCGATGTCCCACATAAACTCAAACATGAGCGGTTTCCTAAGTGTAGCGATAACTCAACAAAAAATTGAAGTTTCACGAAAGACGATAGAAAGTAAGAGTACATAATGGACAAACATAGTGCAATCCACAATCATAGTCACCAAAGTTGATCGACGGCCCACAAAAATACAAACACAAGTGTTTTCCTAAATGAAGCTATGACTCAACATAAAATAAAGGTTTGTGAAAGGCGATTATAAATATGCATATAAAATGCACAACTACAGTACAATCCACAATTGTAGTCACCAAAGTTGATTAATGGCCCACAATAACTCAACACATAAGTGGTTTCCTAAATGTAGCTTTAACTAACCAAGAAATGAAAGTTCCCAAAAGGCAATAGAAAATATGCGTATAGAATGCACAACCACAGTGTAATTCACAAGTATAGTCAATGAAGTTGATCAACGGCTCACAAAAACTCAAATATGAGCGATTTCCTAAATGCAGCTATAACTCAACAAAAAATGAAGGTTCGCAAAAGGCGATAGAAAATATGCGTACATAATGGACAAATGCAATCCGATCCACAATTGTAGTGACCAAAGTTGATTGACGGCCATGAAAACTCAAACACAAGTGATTTCCCTAATGTAGCTATAGCTCAATGAAAAATGAAGGTTCGCGAAAGGTGATAGAAAATACACGTACATAACGGACAACTACGGTGCCATCCACAATCGTAGCCACCAAAGTTGATTGATAGCCTACAAAAACTAAAACACCAGCAGTTTCCTAAATGCGGTTATAACTTAATGAAAAATGAAGGTTCATGAAAGTGGATAGAAAATACGCATATAAAATTGACAACTACAGTGCAATCCACAATCATAGTCACCAAAGTTCGTCAATGGCCCATGAAAATTGAAACACAAGTGGTTTCCTAAATGTAGTTATAACTCAATAAAAAATGAAGGTTCGCGAAAGGCAATAGAAAATACATATACAAAATGGATAACTACAGTGCAATCCACAATTGGTTGATGGGCCACTGAAACTCAAAGACGAGCAGTTTCCTAAATGTGGCTATAACTCAACGAAAAATGCAAGTTCACGAAAGGCGATAGAAAATATGCCTACAAATTGGACAATTACAGTGCAATCCACAATCGTAGTCACCATAATTGGTCGATGGCCCACTAAAGCTCAAAGACGAGCAGTTTCCTAAATGCGGCTATAACTCAACGAAAAATGCAAGTTCGCGAAAGGCGATAGAAAATATGCCTACAAATTGGACAATTACAGTGCAATCCACAATTGTAGTCACAAAAGACAATCAATGGGCCACGAAAACTCAAATATGAGTAGTTTCCTAATTGCGGCTATAAGTTAACAAAAAATGAATGTTCATGAAAGCTACTAGAAAATATGTTTATAGAATACACAACTATAGTGCAATCCACAATCATAGTCACCAAAGTTGATCGATGGCCCATGAAAACTCAAACATGAGCAGTTTCCTAAAAGTGGCTATAACTCAACGAGAAATGAAGCCTCGCAAAAGGCGATAGATTGAACAGATATAGTGCAATCCACAATTATAGTTAGTAGAGTTGTTCGATGGCTCACGAAAACTCAAACACGATTGGTTTCCTAAATACAGTTATAACTCAATGAAAGCCATATTTAGCACATTACTCATGTTTGAATTTTTGTGGGCCATCAATCGACATTAGTAACCACAATTGTGGATTACATTGTAGTTGTGCATTTCTATAAGCGTATTTTCTATCACCTTTCGTGAACCTTCTTCTTTTGCTGAGTTATAGCCACATTTAGGAAACCGTTTGAGTTTGAGTTTTCGTGGGTCATCGTTCAACTTTGGTGACCAAGCTTCTAGATTACACTATAGTTGTGCATTCTACACATGTATTTTCTATCGTTTGTCATGAACCTTCCTTTTTTGTTGAGTTATAGCTGCATTTAGGAAACCACTCATGTTTGAGTTTTTTTGGGCGATCAATCAACTTTGGTGACAACGATTGTGCATTGTTCAGTAGTTGTGTATTTTGTACGCATATTTTTTATCACCTTTCACAAATGCTTATTTTTTTGTTGAGTTATAACCGCATTTAGTAAAATGCTCGTATTTGAGTTTTCGTGGGCCATCGATAAAATTTGGTGACTACAATTGTGGATTCATTTTTTTTTACTTATAGCTACACTTAGGAAACTGCTCATGTTTTAGTTTCTGTGCACCATCAATCAACTTTAGTGACTACGATTGTGGATTGCACTGTACTTGTACATTATGAATGCATATATTGTATCGCCTTACGTGAACCTTCATTTTTTGTTGAGTTATAGCCGCATTTGGGAAACCGCTGATATTTCAGTTTTTGTGGGCCATTGATCAACTTTGGTAACAATGATTGTGTATTGTATTGTAGTTGTTCATTATGTATGCATATGTTTAATCACCTTTCACGAACCTTCATTTTTTGTTGAGTTATAACCGCATTTAGAAAAATGCTCGTGTATGAGTTTTCGTCGGCCTTCGACCAACTTTCATGACTAAGATTGTGGATTACAGTGTAGTTGTGCATTCTATACACGTATTTTCAATCGCCTTTCGTGAACCTTCATTTTTCATTGAGTTATAGCTACACTTACGAAACCGCTCATGTTTGAGTTTTCGTGGGCCATTGATCAACATTGGTGACTACCATTTTGGATTGCACTATAGTTGTCCGTTTTGTACACATATTTTCTATCGCATTTTGTGAACCTTAATTTTTTGTTGAGTTATAACTGCATTTAGGAAAATGCTCGTGTTTGATTTTTCATGGGCCATCGATCAACTTTGGACACTACACTTGTGTGTTACATTGTATTTGCACATTCTATACGCATATTTTCTATTGCCTTTTGCAAACCTTCATTTTTTGTTGAGTGATAGCTACATTTAGGAAACGACTCATCTTTACATTTTTTTGGGCCATATATCAACTTTGGTGACTACGATTGTGGATTGTACTATAGTTGTTCATGTTGTACACATATTTTTAATTAACTTTCACGAACCTTCATTCTTTGTTGAGTTTTAGACTCATTTAGGAAAATTCTCGTGTTTTAGTTTTCATGGGCCATCAATCAACTTTGGTGAATACGATTGTGGATTGCACTCTAGTTGTCTATTCTGTAAGGGTATCTTCTATTGTCTTTCGTGAACCTTCTTTTTTTGTTTAGTTATAGCCGCATTTAAGAAACCGCTCGTGTTTGAGTTTTCGTGGGCCATCAATCAACTTTTGGGACTACGATTATGGATTGCAGTATACTTGTCCACTCTGTATGCAAATTTTCTATTGACTTTCATGAAACCTTCATTTTTTGTTGAGTTATAGCCTCATTTACAAAACCGCTCATGTTAGAGTTATAGCCCCATATAGGAAACCGCTCGTGTTTGAGTTTTCATGGGCCATCAATTAACTTTCCTGACTATGATTGTGGATTGCATTGTAGTTTTCCATTCTGTACGCATATTTTCTATCGACTTTCATGAAACCTTCATTTTTTGTTGAGTTATAGCTGCATATAGAAAACCACTCGTGTTTGAGTTTTTGTGGGTCATCAATCAATTTTGCTGACTACACTTGTGGAATAAACTATAGTTGTCCATTCTATATGCGTATTTTCTATTAGCTTTCACAAACCTTCTTTTTTTGTTGAATTATAGCTTCATTTAGTAAATAGCTCCTTTTTGAGCTTTTGTGGGCTATCAATCAACTTTTGTGACTATGATTGTGGATTGTATTGTAGTTGTGCATTATGTACAGAATTTTCTAATCGCCTTTCTTGAACCTTCATTTTTTTTTTGAGTTAATAGTCGCATTTAGGAAAACGCTAGTGTTTGAGTTTTCATGGACCATCGATCAACTTTGGTCACTACGATTGTGGATTGTACTATAGTTGTGCATTTTGTACACTTATTTATAATCGCGTTTGATGAACCTTCATTTTTTGTTGACTTATAGCCGCATTTAGGGAATCACTCATGTTTGAGTTTTTCTGGGCCATCGATCAACTTTGGTGACTATGATTGTCGATTTCACTATGGTTGTCTATTTTGTACGTGTATTTTCTATAGTCTTTTGTGAACCATATTTTTTTGTTGACTTATAGCTACATTTAGGAAACCGCTCAAGTTTGAGTTTTCGTGGGCCATTGATCAACTTTGGGGACTATGACTGTGGATTGTACTATAGAAGTGCATTATGTATGCATATTTGTAATTGTTTTTCACAAACATTCATTTTTTGTTGAGTTATAGCCATATTTAGGAAACCACTCGTATTTGAGTTTTTGAGGGCGATTAATTGACTTTGGTGACTAAGATTGTGGATTGCACTGTAGCTTTCCAATTTGTACAGGTATTTTCTATCGCCTTTTTTGAACCTTCATTTTTCGTTGAGTTATGGGCCCATTTAGGAAACTGATCGTGTTTGTATTTTTGTGGGCCATCGATCAAATTTGGTGACTACGATTGTGGATTGCACTGTATTTGTCAATTTTGTACACGTATTTTCTATCACCTTTCACAAACCTTCATTTTTGGTTGACATACAGCCGCATTTAGGAAACCACTCGTGTTTGAGTTTTCGTGGGCCATTGATCAACTTTGGTGACAACGCTTGTGTATTAAATTGTAGTTGTGCATTCTATATGCGTATTTTCTATCGCCTTTCACAAACCTTCATTTTTCATTGATTGATACTGCGCTTAGGAAACCTCGCATGTTTGAGTTTTTTTGGGCCATCGATCAACTTTTTTGACTATGATTTTGGATTGCAATGTAGTTGTCAATTTTGTATGTGTATTTTCCACCGCCTTTCGCAAACCTTCATTTTTGGTTGAGTTATAGCCGCATTTAGGAAACCCTTTGTGTTTTATTTTTAATGGGCCATCGATCAACTTTCGTGACTACGATTGTGGATTTCATTGTAGTTGTGAATACTATTCACATATTTTCTATCCCCTTTTGCGAACCTTCATTTTTCATTCACCTATAGCCTAATTTAGGAAACCGCACATATTTGAGTTTTTCATGGGCCATCGATCAGCTTTGGTGACTATAATTGTGGATTGCACTGTAATTGTTCATTATATACGCATATTTAGTATCGCCTTTCACAAAGCTTCATTTTTTGTTGAGTTATAGTTGTAATTCGGAAACACCTCGTGTGTTTATTTTTGTGGGCCATCGATCAACTTTACTGATAGCGATAGTGGATATTACTGTAGTTATGCATTCTGTACGCACATTTTTAATCGCCTTTCATGAACCCTCATTTTTTTGTTGAGTTATAGCCGCATTTAGGAAACCACTCATGTTTGAGTTTTTTTGAGCCATCGATCAACTTTGGTGACTATACTTTTGGATTACACTATAGTTGTGCATTCTACACGCGTATTTTCTATCACCTTTCACGAAGCTTCATTTTTTGTTGTGATATAGCTGCATTTAAGAAACCGCTCATGTTTGACTTTTTGTGGGCCATCAATCAACTATGGTGACAACGATAGTGGATTTTACTGTGGTTGTGCATTATGTACGAATATTTTTAACTACTTTTCAGAAACCTTCATTTTTTTTGAGTTCTATCCATATTTATGAAACCACTCATATTTGAGTTTTTCGTGAGCCATCGATCAACTTTGGTGACTACGATTGTGGATTGCATTGTAGTTGTTGAATCTGTACGCGTGTTTTTTGTTCAATTTTGTGAACATTCATTTTTCGTTGAGTTATAGGCACATTTAGGAAACTTCCCGTGTTTTAGTTTTCATCAGCCATTGATCAACTTTGGTGACTACGATTGTGGAATTGCACTGTAGTTGTCGAATCTGTATGCGTGTTTTCTATTCAATTTTGTGTACTTTCATTTTTCGTTGAGTTATAGGCGCATTTAGAAAACCACTCGTGTTTGAGTTTTCGTAGGCCATCGGTCAACTTTCGTGACTATGATTGTGGATTGTACTTGTCCATTCTATATGCGTATTTTCTATTGCCTTTCACGAACCTTCAGTTTTTGTTGAGTTATAGCTGCATTTAGGAAACTGCTCGAGTTTGATTTTACATGGGTCGTCGATCAACTTTGGTTCCTACAATTGTGGATTGTATTGTAGGTTTACATTTTGTACGCATATTTTTAACCACTTTTCAGAAACCTTTGTTTCTTCGCGAGTTATAGCCGTATTTAGGAAACCACTCGGATTTGAATTTTCGTAGGCCATCGATCAACTTTTGTGACTACACTTGTGGATTATACTGTAGTTGTCCATTCTATACAAATATTTTTGCCAACATCGAAGAAACCCTCAAAAATAGAATATACGAAACAATTTTCTATGGGAAAATAAAAAATATGTGTCTTATAGGTGCTCGTATGCTAAAGAGACCCAGATTTTCTGCTTTTTGTAAAACTAAGTTGTTCTTGAAAAGCATAGATTTTTTTAAAAGTAGAAGCAATACAGGTAATGGAGGCAAATTTCTTGAATCTTTTTATGAAAAATATGAGAAGTGGGTTTTGTAGAGAATGTCATTCTGAATAGACCCAGATCATCCTCTTTTCGAAAAACTAATTATTCACCAACATGCAAGAACCCCTAAAAAATATAATCTATGATAAAATTTATTTTTGGTAAAGTCATAAATATGGGTTGTATAGGTCCACATGTGCTGAAAGACGCAAATCATCCATTTTTTGAAAAAATAAGTTGTTCTTGAAAAAGATTCTTTTATTTGAAAAGTAGAAGTATAGAGGTAACATAGGAAAAAAATTTAAATCTTTTTATGAAAAATCTGAGAAATGGGTTTTGTAGAGAATGTTATTATGATTAGACCCATATCATCCTTTTTTCGAAAAGCTAAATTTTTCACCAACATGCAAGAACTCCTAAAAAATAGAATCCACATAACAATTTTTTTTTGGAAAATTGAAATATGGATTTTATATGTGCTTGTGTGCTCAAGAGACCCAAATCGTTTGTTTTTTCAACAAATAGATTTGTTTGAAAAGTAGAAGCAATAGAGGTAACATAGGAAATTTATTTGAATGTTTTTATGAAAAATGGGATAAATGGATTTTGTAGACAATGTCATTCTGAGTAGACCCAGATCATCCTTTTTTCAAAAAACTAATATTTCACCAACATGCAAGAACCCCTAAAAAATAGAATCCATGAAAGAATTTTTTTTGGAAAAATTGAAAATATGGGTTTTATAGGTACTCGTGTGCTAAAGAGACCCAGATCATCCGTTTTTTGAAAAAGATAGATGTTTTTGAAAAGTAGAAGTAGTAGAGGTAAACATAGGACTATTTTTTCAATCTTTTTTATGAAAAATGGGATAAATGGGTTTTGTAGACAATGTCAATTTGAGTAGACACAGATCATCATTTTTTTAAAAAAAAATATTTCAACAACATGCAAGAACCCCTAAAAATAGAATCTACGAAACAATTATTTTTTCAAAAATCAAAATATGGTTTTGATAGGTGCTCGCATGCTAAAGAGACCCAAATTGTCCATGTTTTGAAAAAATAACTTATTCTTGAAAAAGATATATTTTTTTAAAAAGTAGAAGCAATACAAGTAACACAGGTAAATTTTTTGAGCCTTTTTATGAAAAATCTAAGAAATAGGTTTTGTAGAGAATATCGTTCTGAGTACACCTAGATCGTCCTTTTTTCGAAAAACTAAATTTTCACCAACATGCAAGAACCTCTCAAAAATTGAATATACGAAACAATTTTATTTGGGGAAATCGAAAATATGGGTTGAATAGTTGCGCGAGAGCTAAAGAGATCCAGATCTTCCGTTCTTTGAAAAAATAAGTTGTTTTTCAAAAAACATATATATTTTTGAAAAGTAGTAGAGATAACAAAGGCAATTTTTAAAAAAAAATTATGAAAAATTTGACAAATGGGTTTTGTAGAGAATGTCGTTCTAAGTAGACCCAGATCGTCTTTTTTTCGAAAAACTAATTTTTCATCAACATACAAGAACCCCTGAAAAATACAATCTACGAAACAATTTTTTTTGGGCAAAATAAAAAATATATGGGTTTTATAGGTGATGTGCTTGAAGAGATTTAGATCATTTGTTTTTTGAAAAAATAAGTAGTTGTTGAAAAAGTAGTAGAGGTAACAGAGGCAAAAAAATTTAATCTTTTTAAGAAAAATCTGAGAAATGAGTTTTGTAGAGTATGTCATTCTAAGTAAATCCAAATCGTCCTATTTCCGAAAATCTAAGTTTTCACCAACATGTAAAAAACCCTCTAAAATAGAATCGACCAAACAATTTTTTTTGGGAAAATCAAAAAATGGGTTTTATAGGTAACAAAGGCAAATTTTTGAATCTTTTATGAAAATTATGAGAAATGGGTTTTGTATAGAATGTCATTCTGAGCAGACACAGATCGTCCTTTTTTCAAAAACTTACTTTTCACCAACATGCAAGAACCCCTCAAAAATAGAATATACGAAACAATTATTTTTGGAAAAATCCAAAATATTAGTTTTATGGGTGTTGTGCTGAAGAGACCCAAATTGTCTGTTTTTTGAAAAAATAAGTTTTTCTAGAAAGAGATAAAAAAATTTAAAAGTATAAGCAAGAGAGGTAACTTTTTTTATGAAATATTTGACAAATGGGTTTTGTAGACAATGTCATTCTGAGTAGACCCAAATCGTACTCTTCTCGAAAAACTTATTTTTCACCAACTTCCAAGAACCCCTCAAAAATAGAATCTACAAACCAATTTTTTTTGGCAAAATCGAAAATATCAGTTTTATAGGTGCTCGTGCACTAAAGAAACCCAAATCGTCTGTTTTTTGAAAAAATATGTTTTTCTTGAAAAAGATTGATTTTTTTGAAAAGTAGAACCAGTGGAGGTAATAGAGGCAATTTTTTTGAATCTTTTTTTATTAAAAATATGAGAAATGGGTTTCATAGAGATTGTCGTTCTGAGAACACCCGGTTTCCGAAAAGCTAATTTTTCACCAACGTGCAAGAACCCCTCAAAAATTGAATCTAAGAAAAAAAATTATTTGGGAAAATCAAAAATATGGGTTTTACATGTGCTCGAAAGCTAAAGAGACCCAGATCATCCGTTTTTCAAAAAAAAAAATGTTCTTGAAAAAGATAGTTTTTTTTTTTTTAAGTAGAAGCAATAGAGCTAATAGATGCAAATTTTTTGAATCTTTTTATGAAATATCTAAGAAATGGGTTTTGTAGAGAATGTTGTTCTAAGTAGACTCAGATTGTCCTATTTTCGATAAACTAATTTTTCACTAACATGCAAGAACGCTTCAAAAATAGAATCTATGAACAATTTTTTTTTGAAAATCACAAATATAGGTTTTATAGGTGCTTGTGTGCTAAAGAGACCTAGATCGTCCATTTTTTTAAGAAATAAGTTGTTTTTGAAGAAGATGGATTTTTTTGAAAAGTAGAAGCAGTAGAGGTAACAAAGGGAAATTTTTTGAATCTTTTTATGAAAAATCTGAGAAATGGGTGTTATAGAGAATGTTGTTCTGAGTAGATCCAGATCATCCTTTTCTTGAAAAACTAATTTTTCATCAACATGCAAAAACTCCTAAAAAAAAATCTAAAGAATTTTTTTTTGGAAAATCTAAATATGGGTTTTATATGTGCTCGTGTGCTCAAGAGACCCTAATCATCCATTTTTTGAAAAAATTAATTGTTTTTGAAAAAGATAGACTTTTTTGAAAAGTAGAAGTAGTACAAGTAATAGAGGCAATTTTTTTGAAATTTTTTAAGAAAAATCGAAGAAATGGGTTTGCTAGAAAATGTCATTCTGAGTAGACCTAGATCATCCTCTTTTTAAAAAAAAATAAAATTCACCAACTTGCAAGAACCCCTCAAAAATAGAATCTATGAAACAATTTTTTTTGAGAAAATCGAAAGTATCGGTTTTATAGTTGCTCGTGTGCTGAAGAGACCCAAATCGTCCATTTTTTGAGAAAATAAGTTTTTCTTGATCAGATAGATTTTTTCAAAAGTAGTAGTAGAGGTAATAAAGGAATTTTTTTTTGAATTTGTTTTAAGAAAAAAATTGAGAAATAGGTTTTGTAGAGAATGTTGTTCTGAGTATACCCATATCGTCCTTTTTTCAAAAAACTATATTTTCATCAACATGCAAGAACCTCTCAAAAATAGAATCTACGAAATAATATTTTTTGAGAAAATAAAAAATATGGGTTTTATAGATGCTCATGTTATAAAAAGACCCAGATCGTTTGTTTTTTTGAAAAAATAAGTTGTTCTATATGTGTATTTTCTATCGCCTTCCGCGAACCTTCATTTTTTGTTGAGATAGCCACATTTAGGAAACTGGTCATGTTTGAGTTTTTGTCGGCCATCAATCAACTTTGCTAACTGCGATTATGGATTCTACTATAGTTGTGCATTTTTTACGCATATTTTTAATCACCTTTTATGAACCTTCATTTTTTGTTGAGTTATAATTTAGGAAAATGCCCCTGTTTGAGTTTTTCTGGGCTATCGACCAACTTTGGTGACTACGATTGTGGATTAGACTATAGTTGTGCATTCTATATGCGTATTTTCTATCGCCTTTTGCAAACCTTCATTTTTCAATAAGTTATAGCATCAGTTAGGAAACCGCTCGTGTCTGAGTTTTTGTGGGCCATCGATCAACTTTGGTGACTACGATTGTGGATTGCACTATAGTTGTCCATTATATACGCGTATTATCTATCAGCTTTCATGAACCTTCATTTTTCGTTGAGTTATAGCCATACTTAGTAAACCGCTCATCTTTGAGTTTTTGTGGGCCACCGGTCAACTTTGATGATTACAATTGTTGATTCCACTGTAGTTGTCCATTCTGTAAATTTATTTTCTATCATCTTTCATGAACCTTCATTTTTTGCTGAGCTATAGCCATATTTCAGAAACTGTGACTGTGGATTGCACTATAGTTTTCTATTTTGTACGTGTATTTTTTATCACCTTTCGCAAACTTTCATTTTTCGTAGGTTATAGCCGCATTTAGGAAACCACTCGATTTTGAGTTATTGTGGGCCATTGATCAACTTTGGTGACTACACTTGTGGATTACACTGTAGTTGTGCATTCTAGACACATATTTTCTATCGCCATTCATGAATCTTTATTTTTTGTTCAGTTATAGCCGCATTTAGGAAACCGAGTTTAAGTTTTTTTGGGCCATCAATCAACTTTGGTGACATCACTTATGGATTACATTCTAGTTTTGCATTCTATATGCATATTTTTTATCGCCTTTCACAAATGTTCATTTTTTGTTGAGTTATGGCTGCACTTAGCAAACCACTTGTGTTTGAATTTTTTTGGACCATCTATCAACTTTGATGACTACAATTATGGGTTGTACTGTAGTTGTGCATTTTGTACACATATTTTTAATTGCCTTTCACGAACCTTCATTTTTTCTTGAGTTATAGTTGTATTTAGGAAAACACTCGTGTTTGAGTTTTGGTGGGCCATAGATTAACATTTGTGACTATGATTCCAGATTACACTATAGTTGTGCATTATATACGTGTATTTTCTATCACCTTTCACAAACCTTCATTTCTCATTGAGTTATAGCCCCAGTTACGAAACCACTCATGTTTGAGTTTTCGTGGGCCATCAATCAACATTGGTGACTACAATTGTGGATTGTTTTGTATTTGTGCATTCGATATACGTATTTTCTATCTCCTTTTGTCAACCTTTATTTTTTCTTGATTTATAGACGTATTTAGGAAAACACTTGTGTTTGAGTTTTCATTGGCCATCGATCAACTTTGGTGACTACGATTGCAGATTGTATTGTAGTTGTGCATTTTATATGCGCAATTGCTATCACCTTTCACGAACCTTCTTTTTTTGTTCATTTATAGCCGCATTAGGAAACCGCTTGTGTTTGAGTTTTTCTGGGTCATCAATCAACTTTGGTGTCTACGATTATGGAATGCACTGTAGTTATCCATTTTGTATGCATATTTTCTATCTCCTTTTGTGAACCTTCATTTTTTGTTAAGCAATAGCTGTATTTAGGAAACCTCTCATGTTTGAATTTTCGTGGGCCATCGATCAACTTTGGTGACTATAAATGTGGATTACACTCTAGTTGTTCATTCTATACATGTATTTTCTATCGCCTTTCGTTAACCTTCATTTTTCATTGAGATATAGCAGCGCTAAGGAAACCTCTCGTGTTTGAGTTTTCGTGGGCCATTGATAAACTTTGGTGACTAGGCTTCTGGATTACACTATAGTTGTGCATTCTACACATGTATTTTCTATCGCCTTTAGGAAGCTACTCGTGTTGAAGATTTTATGGGCCATCGATCAACTTTGGTGACTACGATTGTGAATGACACTATAGATGTGCATTCTATAAATGTATTTTTTATTGCCTTTCGCGAACCTACCATTTTTATTAAGTTATAGCTGCATTTAGGAAATCACTCATGTTATAGTTTTTGTGGGCCATCAATCAACTTTGGTGACTACGATTGTGCATTGTATTGTAGTTGTGCATTATGTATGCATATTTTTAATTGCCTTTCACAAACCTTTATTTTTTGTTGAGTTATAGCCGCATTTAGTAAAACGATCGTATTTGAGTTTTTTGTGGGCCATCGATGAACTTTGGTGACTACAATTGTGGATTATAATATGGTTGTGTATTCTATATGCGTATTTTCTATCACCTTTCGCCAACCTTCATTTTTTCGTTGAGTTATAGCCACACTTAGGAAGCCACTCATGCTTCAGTTTTCGTGGGCCATCGATCAACTTTGGTGACTACACTGTAGTTGTGCATTCTATATGTGAATTTTCTATCACCTATCGCAACCATTTATTTTTTGTTGAGTTATACCTGGATTTAGGAAACCACTCATGTGTGAGTTTTTATGGGCAATCAAATAACTTTGGTGACTACGATTATGGATTATACTTTAGTTGTTTTGCACGCATCTTTTTAATCGCCCTCACTATCCTTCCTATTTTCTTGAGTTATAGCACCATTTACGTAAACACTCATGTTTGCGTTTTCGTGGGCCATCGATCAGCTTTGGTGACTATGATTATGGATTACACTATAGTTGTGCATTCTTTACGTCTGTAGACACGCAAAATGTACAAGTTAGCATTGCATATTTAAATCTGACTACCAACATCATTTCATCCTAAATCATTCCCCGACCTAACCATTTAATTAAATATCTTTATTTGATTAAATTCATTTGTTTTCTTCTCTTAATTAAACAAATCATGTGTTTAATTAAGTCTCTTAAATCATTCTCCATCTCTTTTAATTAAATAATTAATTTTAATTAATTAATTAAATCTCTAAAGTCTATCTATTAAATTGAATAAATTAAAATCTTATTTAATTTAATCTTACTTCAATCTCTTTAATTAAATAATCAAAACATGTTTATTTAATTAAACTCATTAAATCATTTCCTCTCTTGTTTGATTTAAATTAATCCAAAAATCTAAGTCAAAATAAGTCAACTCACCTAATCATCATTAAACTAACATAATCATCATTTATTTAATCTAACCATGATTAAATACTAATCTCACCCACTTGCATTCTCTAGATATTTCCACTTGCACAAATAAATCAATTTATTGATTTATTAAATCTTCATTTTCCCTCAACAAAGCATCTTTTGGAGGAATATTCTTCTATTTCAAATTCAAAATTTGAATGACATGTCCTTCCAACATGTCATTATTCTCTCTCTTACAAGTCCTTCCAACAAGGCATTTACTTCTTCTTACATGTCCTTGCCTTGAGCCAAGTGGCATTCAATGCAATTTTCTTTCCCCCTCTTACATGTCTTTTCTCAAAATTTCAAATTCAAAAATGCATTTATTGGCACATTTGTCAAAACTTGCTCATTCCTCACCCAATCACATGT
Source organism: Sequoia sempervirens (assembly GCA_007258455.2). Lineage (NCBI taxonomy): Eukaryota > Viridiplantae > Streptophyta > Pinopsida > Cupressales > Cupressaceae > Sequoia > Sequoia sempervirens. Next base: position 69,730 of record VDFB02267641.1, on the reverse strand, counting down.
TGACAAGTGGCATTATATCATTGGTTGAATCTTTGTCCCACATTGCTCCATTTTGGCTTTGTTTCCATTTCAACATTCTATAAATAGAATGCTTCACCATGCATTTGATCATCCACATCTCAAGCAAAGTTACCATGCTAAAATACTTAGCAATCCTCATCCATCTCATTGAATCATAGCTAGGTTTTTTTGCAGATTTTAAGCTTGGAGCATACATTCAAAGTCTTCATCAAGTGGATCAATCATCTTCAATCAACATTTGCATTCAAGGAGTTGGGAAAGGGCAAATCTCCACACACCTATTTGCACCAACTCCCTCAAGAGATCAAGAGTTTGCTTGCATTAGATAGGATTTAATTGTTTCATTTGTGTTCTTCATTTTCATTTCTTATCTTTTGCAAATTTCAAATGGATTTCTTGAGGAATCATTGGTTTCTAATCTTGTGTTTGATCTAATTGTTTGCATGTTTATTGTGTTTGTGCAAGGTATAGATTCAAATGGTTCACATATTGGCGCTAGAAGGAGGGCATACACCTCAAATCCAACACGTTTTTTAATAAAATTTCGCTGTTTTTTGACAGCACTATTCATTAACCCGCATATGATCACTATTTTAGTGTTTTTAGATTCAATTTTAAAATGACCATATCTTGGTCATACGTAGGTCTTTTTTGATGCTTTTTTTTTTAAAAATAGGGTAGAATTTCACAAGCTATCCAATGGTGTAGGTGTTTCTTAACTTTAAATTAGTTAAAATTTTCAAATTTACATTTAAATTAATTACATGATAACTTGGCTAAGTTTTAGGGTGTTTTGGTAAATGGTTTGTCTAACCCCTATATCCTTTTGTTTCTTTTGACCTCATCTAACATTTTGATCACTTTTGTAGGTTGGAAATCAAAATCAAAAGAAAGATGGAGCATGGAGATGATATTTTATCTAATCAAAGTGTTTTTTAACACTTAAGTGTTTGTTTAACACTTCTTCAAAGAATTTGTCATCCTTCTCCTTCTTAGGACACTAGTTTTCAATTGGGCTTAAAAAGAACCTTTTTCATTTCTTGCAAAGGCTAAAATGAACTTTAGGATCACAACTTACTAGATTTGGTTTATTGGATTAACAATTGAACAAGACAATTTCTCACACTTCATTTGGTGCTTTAAAACAAAATCATCATTGCTTTGAGGGTTTAAAAAGAACAAGTGTAGTTTTGTTTGTTTGTGAGGGCTTACTTAGACTAAAGCCATTGGAAAAGGACGTATGCGCTTCTCTCGCGCTTTATAGCGATCTTGAGAATCAAAAGGTCTTTTCCATGACTTTGGGTTGAGATAAAGCAATCACCTCCACACTTCGATTTGGGCTTAAAATTGAACAAACTATTGTGCGAGTGTGAGTGGGGACTTTGTTGCGTACATTCTCTCTCCTTGTTGCCTACAAGGATTGATCGAGTTACGAATATTGTTCTTCATTCGCTTTTGTTTATCTTAGAGGGCCCGCCTTGTGGGAAAAAGTAATCACCCAAGGGAACGGCTCAACCAGTAACACTCTAAAGCCAAGAGTATTTCCAAATGGATATAAATGTGGATATTTGGAAGAAACGCCAATATCACGCGGTTGACTGGCCTAAGATGGATCCCAAAGGGGACTCTTGCCATGCTAAGGTCAACTCCTACTTAACGGAAAGTCCTTACAGAACCCATGCTAGAATTTGCCAAAATCCTTTATCTATTTGTTGGTGCAAGAACGGGTCGCTCTGAAGCCACCCCGCACTAGAACCCATGTGCACCTCGAGGATGGGGGATTCAATCTTCCTCTTACAGCTATACACCAAGAAAAGTCAGCTATGCTAGCAGAAAAGTGCAACCCCATTAATCTGGGAACACAAGAAACTCCTCATATTACATTCTACGCTGAGTCATTATTATGCAAAGAACAGGAGGAGTTGGCTACCTTCTTAAAGGAGAGGAAGATAAATTTTGCGTGGACCTATGCTGATATGCCAGGATTGGATCCAGAGGTAGTGGTTCATCACTTGGCAGTCTATCCTGAAGCTAAACCTGTAAAACAGAAGTTGAGAAAGATGCACCCACAGATTGCTCTATTAGTCAAGATGGAACTCCATAAACTACTAGAGGCGGGATTCATACGAACGATCGCCTACCCTGAGTGGGTCTCCAATCTAGTACCGGTTTCAAAACCAACTGGGGGCATAAGAATCTGTACGGACTTTAGGGACTTGAACAAGGCTTGCCCAAAAGATGATTTTCCGTTGCCTAACATTGATATGATTGTAGACATGACCGCGGGGCATGAGATGCTTTCCTTGATGGATGGATTTTCAGGCTATAATCAGATAAGAATTGCAGAGGAAGACCAACATAAAACATCTTTCACTTGTCCTTGGGGCACATACTGCTGGAACGTAATGCCATTCGGCTTAAAGAATGCCGGGGCCACATACCAAAGGGCCATGACACTAATATTCCATGACATGATCCACAAAACAGTTGAGGACTATGTCGATGACATCTTGGGAAAATCCAAAAAGAGGAAGGATCATATATCAGTCTTGAGTGCTATCTTTGACAGACTAGAAGAATACAAGGTTCGTTTGAATCCCAAGAAGTGTGTCTTTGGCGTACAATCAGGAAAGTTGTTGGGCTACATAGTGTCAATGAGAGGCATTGAGATTGATCCGGCAAAGGTGAAAGCAATACTTGAAATGGAAGCTCCTAGGACATTGAAACAACTGAGAGGTCTCCAAGGCAGGCTTCAGTCAATTTGTAGATTCATAGCACAATTAGCAGACAAACAAATCCCTTACTCTCACTTACTCCACAAGGGGGTAACGTACAAATGGGATGACAAATGTGAACAAGCCTTCAACAAAATCAAGGAATATCTGTTAACACCTCCAGTACTAAGGCCTCCAATTCAGAACAAACCATTGATCCTTTATATCTCAGCAACTGCAGCAGCCCTTGGTGCTCTCCTAGCACAACATGATGAAAATGGAATAGAAAGAGCCATCTACTACATCAGCCGTACAATGGTGGGCCATGAGTTAAACTATACATTCATTGAAAAAGCTTGCCTAGCATCCCAAAAATTCAGACACTACATGTTGGCACACAAGATCAAACTCATAGCTATAATTGATCCCTTAAAGTATCTTCTTTCAAAGGCAATGCTTACAGGAAGAATGGCTAAGTGGGTAATGATATTATCAGAATATGACATTGAGTATGTGGAGCGTAAGGCAATCAAGGGACAGGTCATTGCAGACCAACTGGCAGATGCACCTATCTATGCGGAGAACCCACTTGTTTCAGAATTTCCAGATGAATCCATTTTCAACATTGACATAGCTACTCATTGGAAACTATACTTTGATGGCTCCTACACACAACATGGGTCAGGAGCTGGAATCTTCTTCATCACTCCACAAGGGGATTGTATATCAAGATCATACAAACTAGCATTCCCTTGTACCAACAACATTGCAGAATACGAGGCTTTAACTATAGGTCTCAGGATAGCAGTACAGTGGAACATTATGACATTGAAGGTATATGGAGATTCACAGCTTATCATAAATCAAGTGAACAATGCGTACCAAACAAAGGATGATAAGCTAACTCCATACAAAAGGTTGGTGGAAAATCTCAAGGAATATTTTGTTGACATCACATTTGAGCAAGTACCAAGAACCAACAACAGAGCAGCAGACGCAATGGCAACTATTGGATCACTCTTAGAGATCCCTCAAAATGTTCCGAAATACGACTTCTTGGTAGAGCAGCTTCTCGTACCAGCATTCAAGGTACCAGAGTCAGAATTTGTGGGTGAAATCGTTGGTCCAAATGATCAGTGGTACCAAGACATTTACACATACCTTAGGATAGGTATCATTCCCGCCGATTTGCGTTCAAGCCTTAGACGAACCTTTATCAAGAAAGCATCTCGTTTTGTCACTTTAGGAGAAACCCTTTATCGTAGAAGCATAGAAGGAACCTTACTAAGATGTCTTAACCCTGAGGAGGCTTCGGCTGCCTTAACTGAGGTGCACAATGGTATCTGTGGTTCTCATTCGAGTGGCATGACCTTGTCTAAGAAATTGCTGAGGAGTGGATATTACTGGCCTACCATGGGCAGAGAGGCACATGAATATGTCAAGAAGTGTCTACAGTGTCAGCAACACGGGGACCTCATCCATGCTCCAGCTCAAGAGCTTCATCCAATCATCACACCATGGCCCTTTTCACAGTGGGGACTCGATCTCATTGGGAAAATCACACCCATCTCATCCAACGGCCACAAATTCATTATAACCGCAACTGAGTACTTCACCAAGTGGGTTGAAGCCATACCTATGACCTACATAACAGTAGAAAGCAGATTCAAAGTTCATCCCCAATTATTCATATGCCGCCATGGTGTTCTGCTGCCATCATCTCGTATAATGGGACACCATTCAAAAAATCGAAGTCCCCTCAATTATGTGATAAATTCAAAATCCAACATCGCTTTTTTCCAATTCTATACTATCCCCAAGGCAATGGCCAAGAAGAAGCTACAAATAAAACCATCCTCAAAATCCTTAAGAAAACAGTCAATGATGCAGGTCGTGACTGGCATTTGCAGCTTAATCCTGCCCTTTGGGCTTACCGAACCAGCATCCGCACACCCACTGGTGCCACACCATTTTCCTTGGTCTACGGATCAGAGGCCATCTTGCCCATTGAGATCGAGTTACCATCCCTCAGAGGATCATTGCAAAACCTCATCACGGACGAAGAGTATCGAGTTTCAAGACTGAACGAGCTGGAACTGTTGGACGAGCGACGTTTGGATGCTTTAAACCATCTGCAAGTGTATCAGAATAGACTGAAAAGGAGCTACAACAAGAAAATCAGAAGCAGAACTTTCCAGGTTGGAGAATTGGTACTAAAAGAGAATCAGAAGAATGTCTTGAACCCAAATGGTCGGGACCCTTGTCACAAAGAAGCTACAAATCGTGGGCATATCGCTATCACCACCGGTGGAACTCCCACAGAGCCAATGAATATTCCTCATCTCAAAAAGTTTTATGCCAAATCTTTCAAGGTATAGAACCAAAAAATCCAAAAACCATAAAAAGTCCCAAAATGGTTACTTTACGGAACCTGCAAACAGCGCCTGGGTGACAAAAAAATTAAAAATCAAGAAAACAAGAAAAGAAAAAAACGCCCCCTAGTGAAAACCACTTCGGTGGCACTTGGGCAAGTACCTTGGTGAAAACCCGTAAACGCACCTGTAAATAAGCACTCTCCATCCATCTTGGTCTCCATGACTTGCTTTGCATCATTCACTCACTCATCGCATATCGTCGCATTTCACCCTTCCATCCGCATCTGCACCATAGCTTGGTCTTTCATTTGTGTCATGATTCCTCGTAGAGCTACTCGGCCCACTTAAAAGGTCAGTTTGTCCTGCCTATATCAGAGTAGTCTATCACTTCACACTGGGGGCACGTTCTCATCGGATCGGATTCATGTATGATCTTAAAAAAAAAAAAAAAAAAAATCCAAAACATCGAAAATTAGAAAATCAAAACATTCAAAACATATCAAATCCAAAAACAGGTCAAAAAAGTCATTCAAAAAGCCAAAAACAAGGCCGTCTTGTCGAGCTATGTCATCTCTGAGCTTGAACGTAGGCAAGGTTTATCTTTGATCATCCCCCGAGACATTTAGGTCAGTCCTATAGGAGTCCATCATAATAAACTGACATTTCATCATGTATATCTTCATTTTTAAATCGGTCAAGTCGTCAGTCGAACTATGTGGTCTCTGCGTGTATAACGTAGGCAAGGCTAATCTATCGATAAGCCCTCAGGCCCCTAGGATGTCTAGCGTCTCTTGGTCAAAATCTCTAAAAATCCCAAAACATTGGAAAACTAAAAATCAAAACATTTGAAAAACATTTGAAAAATAACAAAACAGCCTCAGAACATTGCAAAACTCCAAAAACATCCAAATATTTGAAAAAAAAAAAAATCCATCCGCCTCATCTCGCTTACACTCGCAATAATCAATCATCCATAATAAATCGTCATCACCCTCAACCTTTGGTAAAACAGTCGGAAACAAGTCTAGCAGTCAAAGGTGAAAACTTAAACTATCAAAGTCAGCAAGCAAGTTGGTCAACCCTTTTCTTATGGTTCACAACGTCTATTTTCTATTAGTTTTTAGGAACCTTCATTTTTCATTGAGTTATAGCCGCATTTAGGAAACCACTCAACTTTGAGTTTTTGTGGGCCATTGATCAATTTTGGTGACTACGGTTTTGGATTACACTGTAAATGTGCAAATTCTATACACGTATTTTTTGGTGCCTTTTGAGAACTTTCATTTTTTGTTGAGTTATGCTGCATTTAGGAAACCGCTCAACCTTGTGTTTTCCTGGGCCATTAATCAACTTTGGTGACTATGATTATGGATTGCACTATAGTTGCCCATTTTGTATGCGTATTTTCTATTGCTTTTCGTGAACCTTCATTTTTTGTTGAGTTATAGCCACATTTAGGAAACCGCTCGTGTTTGAGTTTTTGTGGGTGATCGATCAACTTTGGTGACTACGATTGAGTATTGCACTATAATTGTTCGTTTTATATGCATATTTTCAATCGCCTTTCACAAACCTTCATTTTGTTGTTGAGTTATAGCCACATTAGGAAAATGCTCGTGTATGAGCTTTCGTGGGCCATCGATCAACTTTGGTGACTACGATTGTGGATTACACTGTACTTGTGCATTCTATACGCTTATTTTCTATCATCTTCCATGAACCTTCATTTTTCATTCAGTTATAGCTGCACTTACAAAACCGCTCGTGTTTAAGTTTTTGTGGGCCATCGATCAACTTTGGTGACTACGATTTTGGATTGCACTATAGTTTGTCCATTTTGTACATGTATTTTCTATCGCATTTCATGAAACTTAGAGTTTGTGTTTTCATTGGCTATTGATCAACTTTGGAGAATATAATTGTTGATTGCACTGTAGTTGTCCATTATGTACGCACATATTCTATTGCCGTTCGTCAAACTTCATTTTTTCTTGAGTTATTGCCGTGTTTAGGAAACCACTCGTGTTTAAGTTTTCATGGGACATCAATCAACTTTGGTGACAACAATTGTGGATTACACTAGAGTTGTACATTCTATACACGTATTTTCTATTTCCTTTCGTGAACCTTCATTTTTTTTTGCTTTACTTATACCCGCATTTAGGAAACCACTCATGTTTTAGTTTTTTTGGGCCATCGATCAACTTTGGTGAATATGATTATGGATTGTACTATAGTTGTGCATTTTGTACACATATTTTTAATCGCCTTTCATGAACCTTCAGTTTTTGTTAAGTTATACCCTACATTTAGGAAACCACTCATATTTAAGTTTTTTTGGGGCATTGATAAACTTTGGTGACTTCGATTGTGGATTGTACTCTAGTTTTGCATTTTGTAGGCATATTTTTTGTTGAGTTACAGCCACATTTAGTAAAACGCACGAGTTTGAATTTTTGTGGGCCATCGATCAACTTTGGTGACTAGTATTCTGGATTACACTGTACTTGTGCATTCTATACATGTATTTTCTATTGCCTTTCGCGAACCTTCATTTTTAGTTGAGTTATACTTGAGCTTAGGAAACTGCTCGTGTTTGAGTTTTCATTGGCCATCAATCAACTTTGGTGACTACGATAGTGGATTGAACTGTAGTTGTGCCTTTTATACGCATATTTTTAATTTCCTTTCATGAATCTTCATTTTTTGTTTAGTTATAGCCGTATTTAGGAAAAAATTCGTGTTGGAGTTTTTGTGGACCATCAGTTAACTTTGGTAACTACAATTATGGATTAGAGTTTAGTTGTGCATTCTATACGCATATTTTCTATCACCTTTCACGAACCTTCATTTTTCGTTGAGTTATAGCTGCACTTAGTAAACCGCTCAACTTTGGTGACTACAATTGTTGATTGCATTATAGTTGTCCATTTTGTACATGAATTTTCCATCGCCTTTCACAAACCTTCATTTTTTGTTGAGTTATAGCCACATTTAGGAAATCGCTCGAGTTTGAGTTTTTGTGGGCCATTGATCAACTTTGGTTACTATGCTTGTGGATTACACTTTAGCTATGCATTCTATACGCGTATTTTCTATCGCCTTATGAAAATCTTTATTTTTTGTTGAGTTATAGCCGCACTTAGGAATCCGCTCATGTTTGAATTTTCGTGGGCCATCGATCAACTTTAGTGACTACGATTGTGGACCGAGATCATCCATTTTTTGAAAAAATAAGTTCTTCTTGAAAAAGATAGTTTTTTTAAAAAAGTAGTAGTAGAAGTAACAGAGGTAAATTTTTTGAATTTTGTTTTTAAAAAAGTGAGAAATGTGTTTTGTACAGAATGTTATTCTGATTAAATGCAGATCATCCTATTTTCGAAAAGCTAAGTTTTAACCAACATGCAATAACCCTTCAAAAATAGAATCTACAAAACAATTCTTTTGGGAAAATCAAAATATGGGTTTTGTAGGTGCTCATGTGCTGAAAGACCCAGATAGTCCATTTTTTGAAAAAGTAATTTGTTCATGAAAAAGATTGATTTTTTTGAAAAGTAGAAGTAGTATAGGAATTTTTTAAAAATCTTATTATGAAAAATCTAAGAAATGGGTTTTGTAGAGAATGTTATTATGATTAGACCCATATCATCCTCTTTTCGAAAAGCTAATTTTTCACCAACATTAAAGAACGCCTCAAAAATAGAATCCACGAAATATTTTTTTTTGGGAAAATCAAAATATGGGTTTTATAGTTTCTCATGTGCTCAAGAAATCTAGATCGTCCTTTTTTTGAAAAATTAATTTTTCACCAATAAGCAAAAACACCTCAAAAATAGAATCTAGGAAGCAATTTTTTTTCTTGGAAAATTGAAATATGGGTTTTATAGGTGCTCGTTTGCTCAAGAGACCCTAATCATCCATTTTTTCATAAAATTAGTTGTTCTTGAAAAAGATGGACTTTTTTGAAAAGTAGTAGTAGAGGTAACAGAGGCAATTTTTTTGAATCTTTTTATGAAAAATCTAAGAAATGGGTTTTGTAGAGAATGTCATTCTGAGTAGACCCAAATCGTCCTTTTTTGAAAAACTTATTTTTCCCCAACTTGCGAGAACCCCTCAAAAATAGAATCTATGAATCATTTTTTTTTGGGAAAATAAAAAATATCAGTTTTATAGGAGCTCATGTGCTGAAGAGACCCAAATCGTCCATTTTTTGAAAATATAATTTTTTCTTGAAAAATATAGATTTCTTTGAAAAGTAGAAGCAGTAGAGGAAGCCATTTTTTTTTGGAAAATCAAAAATATCGGTTTTATAGGTGTTTGTGTGCTAAAGAGACCCAAATCGTCCATTTTATGAAAAAATAAGTTCTTGAAAAAGATAGATTTTTTTGAAAAGTAGAAGCAGTAGAGGTCACATAGTAAAATTTTTTGAATCTTTTTATGAAAAATGGGATAAATGGGTTTTGTAGACAATGTCATTCTAAATAAACCCAGATTGTCCTTTTTTAAAAAAACTAATATTTCACCAACATGCAACAACCCCCCCTCAAAAATAGAATCTACGAAACAATTTTATTTGGGAAATTAGAAAATATGGGTTTTATAGGTACTTGTGTGCTCAAGAGACCCAGGTTGTCCGGATTTTGAAAACATAAGTTGTTTTTGAAAAAGATAGATTTTTTTGAAAATTAGAAGCTGTGGAGGAAAAACAGGAAATTTTTTGAATCTTTCTATTAAAAATTTAAGAGATGCGTTTTGTAGAGAATGTCATTCTGAGTAGATCCAGATCATCCTTTCGAAAAACTAATTTTTCAACAACATGCAAGAACCCCTCAAAAATAGAATCTATGAAACATTTCTTTTTGAAAAAATCAAAATATGGTTTCTATAGGTGTTTGTGTACTAAAGAGACCCCTAGATCGTCTGTTTTTTCAAAAAATAAGTTATCCTTGAAAAAGATAGTGTTTTTTGAAAAGTAGAAGTAGTAGGGGTAATAAAGGTAAATTTTTTGAATCTTTTTATGAGAAATCTAAGAAATGGGTTTTGTAGAGAATGTTGCTTTAAATAAACCCAGATCATCCCTTTTTCGAAAAACTAAATTTTCACCAACATGCAAGAACCCCTCAAAAATCATATCTACGAAACAATTTTACTTGGGAAAATGAAAAATATGGGTTTTATAGGTGCTCGAGAACTAAAGAGACCTAGATCATCCATTTTTTTTAAAATAAGTTGTTTCTAAAAAAGATCTAGTATTTGCTTAAAAGTAGAAGTAGTAGAGGTAACAGATGGAAATGTTTTACCCTTTTATCAAAAACAGATGGAAATGTTTTGAATCTTTTTATGAAAAATATGAGAAATGGGTTTTGTAGAGAATGTCGTTCTTAATAGACCCAGATCATCCTTCAAAAAACTTATTTTTCACTAATATGCAAGAACCCTCAAGAATAGAATCTACAAAACAATTTTTTTTGGGAAAATAAAAATTATGGGTTTTATAGGTACTCATGTGCTAAACAGACCTAGATTTTCCGTTCTTTGAAAAAATAAGTTGTTCTTGAAAAATATAGATATTTTTGAAAAGTAGAAGTAGTAGAGGTAACAGAGGCAATTTTTTTGAATCTTTCTATGAAAAATCCTATACACGTATATAAAAAACATATTTTCAATTTTCCCAAAAAAAATTTATGAGTTAAGGCACCACTTAGTAAAATGCTCATGTTTTAGTTTTTGTGGGCCATCAATCAGCTTTGGTAACTACGATTGTCGATTACACTATAGTTGTGCATTCTATATGCGTATTTTCTATCACCTTTCGCAAACCTTCATTTTTCGTTAGGTTATAGCTTCACTTAGGAAACTGCTCGTGTTTGAGTTTTTGTGGGCCATCGATCAACTTTGGTGACTACAATTGTGGATTGCATTGTAGATGTCCATTCTATATGCGTATTTTCTATCGCCTTTTGTTAACCTTCATTTTTTGTTGAGTTATAGCGTTATTTAGGAAACCGCTCGTATTTGAGATTTGGTGGGCTATCAATCAACTTTGGTGACTACGATTCTGGAATGTACTATAGTTGTGCATTATGTACGGATATTTTTAATTTCCTTTCACGAACCTTCATTTTTTGTTGAGTTATAGTCGCATTTAGGAAAACACTCATGTTTGATTTTTCGTAAGCCATTGGTCAACTTTGGTAACTACGATTATGGATTGCACTGTAGTAGTCAATTATGTACTCATATTTTCTATCACCTTTCACAAACCTTCATTTTTCGCTGAGTTATATTTGCACTTAGGAAATCGCTCGTGTTTGAGTTTTCATCAACCATCTCAACTTTGGTGACTACGATTATGGATTACACTGTAGTTGTCCATTATGTACGTGTATTTTCTATCACCTTTTGCAAACCTTCACTTTTTGGAGAGTTATATTCACATTTAGGAAACCGCTCATGTTTGAGTTTTTATCGGCCATCGATCAACTTTGGTGACTACGATTGTGGATTGCACTATAGTTGTCCATTCTATACACGTAATTTCTATCACCATCGTTCAACTTTGGTGACTACGCTTGTGGATTACATTGTAGTTGTGCATTCTATAACCGTATTTTTTATCGCCTTTCAAGAACCTTCATTTTTTGTTGAGTTATAGCCGTAATTTGGAAAACGCTCATGTTTGAGTTTTGGCGGGCCATCGATCAACTTTGGTGACTAGGGATATGGATTACATTGGACTGGCATCCTACATGCGTATTTTCTATCGTATTTCATCAAACTTCATTTTTTGTTGAGTTATAGTGGCATTTAGGAAACTGCTCATATTTGAGTTTTTTTGGGCCATCGATCAACTTTGGTCATCTACTTTGGTGACTACAATTGAGGATTATTTTTTGTTGAGTTATAGCCGCACTTAGCAAACCACTCATATTTGACTTTTCATGGGCCATCGATCAACTTTGGTGACTACGCTTGTAGATTACAATGTTGTGCATTCTATACACGTATTTTCTATCAAGTATCGCGAACCTTTATTTTCTGTTTAGTTATACCTATATTTAGGAAACCGCTTATGTTTGAGTTTTTGTGGGCAATCAATCAACTTTCATAACTACGATTGTGCATTGTACTTTAGCTGTTATGCACGCATATTTTTTAATCGCCCTTCACAATCCTTCATATTTTATTGAGTTATAGCCGCATTTATGTAAACGCTCGTATTTGAGCTTTCATGGGCCATCGATCAACTTTGGTGACTACGATTGTGTATTACACTGTAGTTGTGCATTCTTTCGTGTATTTTCTATATGTTTTTGCGAACGTTCATTTTTAATTGAGTTATAGCTGCACTTATGAAACCACTTGTGTTTCGGTTTTCATGGGTCATCGATCAACTTTGGTGACTACGATTATGGATTGCACCATAGTTGTCCATTTTGTATGAGTATTTTCTATCGCCTTTCGTGAACCTTTAATTTTTGTTCAGTTATAGCTGCATTTAGGAAACCACTCAACTTTGGTGACTACGATTTAAGATTACACTGTAGTTGTGCATTCTATACGAGTATTTTCTATTGCCTTTCGAGTACTTTAATTTTTTGTTGACTTATAGCCACGTTTAGGAAATTGCTTGATTTTGAGTTTTCGTGGGTAAACGATGAAGTTTGGTGACTACGCTTGTGGATTACACTGTACTTGTGCATTCTATACACGTATTTTCTATCGACTTTTGCGAACCTTCATTTTTTGTTGAGTTAGAGCGGCATTTAGTAAACTGCTCATGCTTAAGTTTTTGTGGGCCACTGATCAACTTTACTGACTATGATTATGAATTGTCCTCTGGTTGTGAATTTTTTACACATATTTTTAATTTCCTTTCACAAACTTTCAATTTTTATTGATTTATAGCCACATTTAGGAAAATGTTCCTGTTTTAGTTTTCCTGGACCATCAATCAATTTTGTGCACTACGATTGTCGATTGCACTGTAGTTGCCCATTGTGAACACTTATTTTCTATTGCCTTTCTCGAACCTTCATTTTTTGTTGAGTTAAAGATGCAGTTGCGAAACTACTCTTGGTTGAGTTTTTGTGAGCCATCGATCAACTTTGGTGACTACGATTGTGTATTGTACTGTAGTTGTTCATTTTGTATGCATTTTTTTAATCAACTTTCATGAAGCTTCATTTTTCATTAAGTTATAGCCGCATTTGGGAAAATGCTCGTGTATGAGTTTTCATGGGCCATTGTCAACTTTGGTGACTACAATTTTGGATTACATTGTAGTTGTGCATTCTATAAGCGTATTTTCTATCACGTTTTGCGAACCTTCATTTTTAATTGAGTTATCACTGCACTTACGAAACCGCTCGTATTTGTGTTTTTTTGGGCCATCAATCAACTTTGGTTACTACAATTGTGGATTTCACTGTAGTTGTCCATTTTGTACAGGTATTTTCTATCGCCTTTTGTGGACCTCCATTTTTTGTTTAGTTATAGCCGTATTTAGAAAACGGCTCGAATTTGAGTTTTCATGGGCCATTGATCAACTTTCGTGACTACACTTGTGGATTACACTATACTTTTGCAATATATACGCCTATTTTCTATCGCCTTTCATGAACCTTCACTTTTTGTTTAGTTATAGCCGCATTTAGGAAACTGCTTGTGTTTGAGTTTTCGTGGACCATCAATCAACTTTCGTGACTACGAATGTGGATTGCACTATAGTTGTCCGTTATGTACGCATTTCTTCTATCACCTTTTGTAACCTTCTTTTTTATTTGAGTTATAGTCGCATTTAGGAAACTGCTCATGTTTGATTTTTTGTGGGCCATCGATCAACCTTGGTGACTATGATTGTGGATTGCACTATAGTTGCACATTTTGTACGTGTATTTTCAATCGCATTTTGCGAAACCTCATATTTTGTTGAATTATAGTCCTATTTAGTAAACCGCTCGATTTTGAGTTTTCGTGGGTCATTCATCAACTTTGGTTACTACACTTGTGGATTACACTATAGTTGTGCATTCAATAGGTGTATTTGCAATCGCCTTTCGCGAACCTTCATTTTTTGTTGAGTTATAGCCGCATTTACAAAACCGTTTGTGTTTGAGTTTTTGTGGGCCATCGATAAACTTTGGTGACTACGATTTTGGATTATACTATAGTTGTGCATTCTATACACATATTTTCACCATCACGCAAGAAGCCCTCAAAAATAGAATCTACGAACCAATTTTTTTTGGAAAAATAAAAAATATGGGTTTTATAGTGCTCACGTGCTAAAGAGACCTAGATTGTTAGTTGTTTGAAAAAATAAGTTATTCTTGAAAACATAGATTTTTTTAAAAGTAGAAGTAGTGGAGGTAGTAGAGGCAAATTTTATGAATCGTTTTATGAAAAATCTGAGAAATGCATTTTGTAGAGAATGTCGTTCTTAGTAGACCTAGATCGTCTTTTTAAAAAAAAACTAATTATTGACCAACATGCAAGAACCCCTGAAAAATATAATCTGTGATACAATTTATTTTTGGGAAAATTGAAAATATGGGTTTTATAAGTGCTCATGTGTTAAAAGTCCCCAATCGTCCTTTTTTTAAAAAAATAAGTTGTTTTTGAAAAACATTGATTTTTTTGAATAGTAGTAGAGGTACATAGGAAAAAAGATTCAATCTTTTTATAAAAAATATAATAAATGGGTTTTGTAAATAATGTTATTATGATTAGACCCATATCATCATTTTTTTGAAAAGCTAATTTTTCACCAACATGCAAGGACTCCTCAAAAATAGAATCCACGAAACAATTTTTTTGGGAAAATCGAAATATGGGTTTTAGGGTGCGCATGTGCTTAAGAGACCTAGATCATCTATTTTTTAAGAAAATAAGTTGTTCGTAAAGAAGAGATTTTTTTAAATGTAGTAGTATAGGTAACAGAGGCAAATTTTTTGAATATTTTTGAGAAAAATCTAAAAAATGAGTTTTGTAGAGAATGTCGTTTTGAGTACCCAGATCATCCTTTTTTCAAAAAAATAATTCTTCATCAACATACAAGAACACTTCAATAATTCTATGAAAAATATGAGAAGTGGGTTTTGTAGAGAATTTCGTTCTAAGAAGACCCAGATTGTCCTTTTTTCGTAAAACTAATTTTTCACCAACCTCCAAGAACCCCTCAAAAATAGAATCTAGGTGGTCACACCCACAAAAGGATATAAAAGTCATAGAAAATCCTAACCTGGGAATTGGACATTCCAACAGGCGACTGACATCTTCTCATGGTCGTTCATTTACTTTATCAAACCAGGGAACATATACTTGAAATGGAGCAGCACTGTATGTGCACTAAGACTGTCTACAGTCACGATTTACCAGAAATAAATGCGTGAAAGGAATTCTACTTATGCTATAGGAATGTAATGCAAAGCCTTCTAAACTTAATCAAAGCAAAAACCATAACAACTATAACTGAGAAACAAACTGTGAACTAGCCTTATGCTGCAGGAACAAACACAGGGATGGATTCTTGATGCTGTAGGAACAATATAAGACTCAGTTTGTATTGAAACTTCAAGAACGAAATCTAACTTATGATCAATAGAAAATAAACGACTAACTAACTAACTATAGATACTTACTAAGTGGGCCCTCTTAGCAAGCATCAACTAATTATGCAAGGATTGAAATCAGAACTTCATCAGCTTTTATTCATAAACACAAAATGGTATACATTATTCTGCTCATATGAAAACTAACACAAAACTTTATCTCTTATCATAATACTGATTCTTACATACTTTGCTTCTTATTATCATACTAACTTTTACATGCTATGTATGCTCACTCTCACAGGAGGAACACTTATTTATAAGAAAATCAACTAATTACCTAACTCTAACGGAGAAAGACGTGGACATAAATATATCCTGAAACCGAGGAACAGACTTCTCATAAATGAAAGTATATCCATTGAACCCGATCCAGAGAGAATTTAGCATTCCACTCTTTCCAGATTAAATGATCATTTCGGTTTCTTCCCAACAACCTAGACAGAGAGTCTTCGCTGGAACAACTTCCTCGACACCGTGCTACAAATGGACTTTACTGCAAGGCTGATGTCTGTTGCACTTGACTCGTTCATGCTCCCTTCAACAACCTGTGATGCACAAGGCGACAAAGGCGAAAGAAAGCATTCGTGGAAAACAACGTGATACATTCATTAATCACATATTAAATCTATCCCATCATTCAAAACCATATGCATTATATTAGTCATTCAAAACCATATGCATTATACTACCCATTTTGGATAAAAAGTCTTTAATAAAAGAGTTAAAACATCCATTAGCAGTAAAAGTAGAGATATTAAAAGTACATCATGATACTCAAATTATGAGCATATCCTGAGCTCATCATTTGTCCCCTACTTAACCTGATGATGGTCCACCAACATTAAGCTTCCTAGTTATTTCCCTGAAATCTGTTGGAGAAGTATGGCTTTTTGGCACAGTCCCAAATTTATAATAGAAACCTCTGAACTTTTGCCATCTTTCATATTTGAGGTCTTCTATATCCTTATTAACTTTTGTAGCTTGATAGGGATAAAGTGGCCACATTAAAACCGATGGTCGAAATGTTATTGGCAACCATAACTCAAACCTCTTTTGAAGATCGAGCTGTATGTACCTATCTATCCTTCCAAAGGCTGCTTCAAAATTCAAGGAGCTATGTGGCTCAGATTTTCTGAGCCCAATAGTCAATTTATCCCATCTCTTTTCAATTCTTGAAGAGGCAAGCTTCCAAAATGGATACGGTTGGCTTTTGAATTCCTCATACACTTGCTTTCTAACATCAAATATTTTAACTCTTTCAGCTTGATTGTTGAACCCATATGTAACAGTGAGCCAGATTCTTAGCATTGTGTAAGGATGTATGTTTTCTGATCGCAATGGTATAGGCTCATCCCTTTCAACTTCTTCATAGGCTTCCAGTTGTCTGCCATAATTGGTTTCATTTGCTGCCCAGCCCATGAGTGATCTTAAATGAATGTCACCAATATACAGAAGTGGATTCCACTCTGTTTCAGAGGGAATTATCAATCCATGCAAAGAAAATTCACATAAAGAATTCTTTAGCCAATTAGGATTCACTTGGTATGCATCATAAAATTCTTTGGTTGTTTGAATAATAGGATCTAAATCCCTTGAAATTCTCATTAATTGAAACTAAAGAAATTTTTCCTTTAGGCACATGGCATAGACTCTAGGCGGTGGTCTACATTCCACAATCTTACCAGTTATTTTCATCATTTCATCCATTTTCTTTTTCATTTCCTGGATTTCCTGTCTCTGCCTTTCAATTTCTCTCTTCAGTTTCTTCTTATCTTCCTCCCAAAGACTTTGTTGAATCTCAGTCTTGGCTAAATGGCGGAAACTCAAGGTTTGAAATGTGACCAGCCTCCATGTGGTCATAAGGTATTCCAAAAATTCAATCAAAAATGTCTTTTTATAGACAACCATGGCTTGACAAGTTACAGGGGGAAATGAAGCTTCATTGGACACTTCCATTTGTTTAGGCTATTCTTCCTCTCGCTGCAGGATGAATTCCTGTTCAGCTGTAGGAGGAGATTGTACTTTCTCTGAAATTTGGCTAGCTACCTCAGCCAAGTCATCAAGAATTGGCATTCCCCTTTCATTACTATCATATTGTGCTTCATCAATTTCCATTGGTTCATTGTGCATTTCCTCAGGAACAACAGGTGGGCTATGTGAAACATTCTAAGAATCATCATGGCTGTATTCTTCAGAATCCTCTAAAATTATTATAACTTTAGGTTGAGCAGACGTTGAGGTGACTTTACGTTGTTTCCTTGCTGAAACTCTTTTTGGTAATGTGGCAGCTGTAGGAGGCACTCTCGTGGCTTTCCTCTTCTTGACTTGCCTAGAGGGTTCATACTCAACAGAAGAGGATGATAGAGAAACTGTAGTGGCAACAGGTGGTTCTGTAGGAGGAACTGCTATAGGATAAGGTGCTGCAGGAAAGGAACACTGTTGTCTTTCAACATGAGGGTCAAACTTTGGAGTTTGTTCTACCCTAGATGACTCTCCTACCTTCAGTTTTCCTTTTTATCGTCTACTAGCAGACCTGGTTTGTACTCTAGCAGAGGGTTATGATGTGGAGGCCGCAAGAATAGATGCTGCAGGGGCAGGTGCTGGAGGGATTACTCTAGGCGGCCCTGGAAGTTGCAGACCCTTTTGGCCAATGAATTCTTGCCAAGAAAATGGTGACACATCCCTTAGGGAACGCTCAATCAATAGTTTAATAAGGGCATGATGGGCAATTACATTATCCCTTCCCCCCTGGGTTTCATGGGCACTTTGTTTTAATAGATTTAACAAGAAATTCAGGACATTAATAGCTAACCCATGCCTCATATGTCTCAATAACTTAAAATGGTAAGAATTTAAATAGAAGAAGTGTCCCTCACAGGTTAAATACCTGATTATAAATGCAACATATTCTGAATATGGAAAGGGCAACAACACTTGTTTGCAATTCGTTCTTCTGTTATAGCCATTATCAGACCCCATACTGAAGCTTCCCCTTCTGAAAGAGTTCTTAAAAATTCACCAGCAGCTAGGACCTCAAAAAATAGTTTAGCCAACCACAATTATTTAATGCATGCACTGTTTGAGGATTTTGTGTTAAGAGTTCATGAGTTACAAGCTCATGTCTTACCAATTGACCACCCATATTCGAAAATTACCTCTGCCGAGATTCCAAAATCTCAAACCTTTTCTTGAAACTTCAAAAGAAAATTCTTCTGCTCTACTTCTTTTTGCTTCTTTCTATCTTGCCATCACTTTTCTCTTCTTTTCCAAGAATGACTCAGAAGATAATTGCATGTAATGATTATTAGGAACTACTCATATCAAGTAGTTAATGTTGTTTAAGATAAAACATGCAGCCATATTTGGAAAGTACAAGAAGAATAAAAATATCTTATTAGTTGTGACAGCGACATAAGAAAAGATTTGCAATGGATTATCCCGCCCCTACTTAAAAGTTGACATGTGTCCACACATGGGCGAAAGGACAGGCGAAGCATGGGTGAAAAAGACTGATATGTACATAGTAGTTGTTGAATAAATAAAACAAATAAATAATCTGATTAAGAGAAGATATCGCGTACCTTCCAATTAATGTTCGTACGTGCTGGGAAAATCACAGTGCACCATGAAATGACAGTTGGAATAGAAACTACTAATGAGGTGGTATGGCAGGATGGACGATGTGGAAGAAAAGAGAATGAATAGCGGTGATGGATGGAAAAATGGAGAATGTGGCATCCTTGAAAAGGAAACCTTTATTATGTGCATGCAACGTGGAATTTAAAGAGATGTTGTAGGAGAAAGACCGAAGCCTTTCGCTGCAGGAAGATCAGTGGTTGTATTTGAAAGAAACTACTGTAGAAACTCATCTTTGGATGCTGGCTTATTATACAACTGAAGACGGTGTCCATTAACCAGTAACTTGAATTGAACTGGATCTATTGTGGCTAACTGCACTGAGCCATTATCAAATACATTTTCTATCTCATAAGGACCAAGCCATCATATAGTGAGTTTACCTTGATTTTCTTTGTATCTGGAGTCATAGAGTAGCGCCCAGTCACTAGCAGAGAATTGCCTAGTTCGAATATGATTGTCGTGCCATTTTTTCCTTTGCTATTGGATAGTTTCAGTATGCTACAGGGAAATTTTCCTTAGCTCATCCAATGTATTCAGTTGGAGGAGGCGTTCCTTTTGAGCCTTAGAAATACCTATGTTAAGCTAGAGGGCAGTCCTTAAGGTCTTGTGCTCAAACTCAATTGGCAACATGGCTATCTTACCATAGAGTAACTCAAAAGGAGTAAACCCTGTAGTTGTTTTTCATGTTGTTCTATAGGCCCAGACTGCTTCAGGAAGGCGACTACTCCAATCCTTCTTATGTAATTGGACTGTGTTTATAACGATTGCCTCAATTTCTCTGTTGGTAACCTCTGCTTGGCCATTGGCTTGAGGGTGATAGGGGCTAGACTTTATGTGCCTGATGTTGTAATCATTCATTAGTGCAGTGATTAAATTGGATGTAAACTGAGCTCCTTGATCATTAACAAGTTCCCTTGGGACTCCAAACCGAGTAAAAATCTACTCATACAGGAACTCGACAACTTTATAGTCGAGGGCATGTGTCATTGCTTTCACTTCCACCCACTTGGTTACATAATCAGTACACAGCAAAATGTATGATTTCCCATTGGATGGAGGATCAATAGGCCCAACAAAATCCATGTCCCATTTGTCAAAAGGAATAAATACCACTTGTAGATGCAGGGGCATTTCATCAGACCTTGTTGGTCTCCCCATACGTTGACATCTGTCACATTTCCTGGTGTAGGCTGTTGCATCTTTGTGTAGTGTAGTCCAATAGTATCCTATATTAAGCACTTTCATAGCTGTTCTCTTGGCTGCAAAGTGCCCTCCACATGGCTCATCATGACAGGCATGCAAAATGTCATAGATCTCATCTTCCCTCACACATCTTCGCATGACTTGGTTAAGTCTTGTATAAAATAAACAGTCTGCAATCCATGAAAAGTTAAAACTTTTCTCAACCAGCAATTGCCTTTCCTTTTATGAGAAGTCTGCTGGAATTTTTTTGGCTGCTAAATAATTTGCAATATCTACATACCATGGGGTGTGTGCAACAATAGAAAACAGATGTTCATCAGGAAAGCTATCATCAATTATCTCAAGAGTGTCAGGTGTAGGTGTTTGAAGTCTTGACAAGAAATGAGCCACCACATTAGCTCGGCTTGGCTTATCAATAATTGTGATATCAAATTCTTGCAACAATAGGAGCCATCTTGCTAATCTGCTAGATATGGCAGGCTTATTCATGAGGTACCTTCTTGCTGCATGATCTGTATGAACAAATATTTGGTAACCAGTGACATAATGCCTAAATTTTTTCAAAGAATACACAATTGCTAACAATTCTTTTTCTGTGATAGTATAGTTTAATTCAGGGCCTTGAAAATTTTTGCTAATGAAATATATGGCATGCTCTATGAAATTCTCTTTATGTCCTAAAACTGCCCCTATGGCATAATCAGAAGCATCTATGTGTATATGAAAAGGAAGACTCCACTTCGGTCTTTGAAGAACAGGTGTCTGAGTAAGTAAATTTTTAAGTTGCAGGAAAGATTTGTCACAGGCTTCAGTCCAGGTAAATTCAAAATCCTTAGTCAATAAAGCATATAATGGACTGGCTATTTTGTTGAAATCTTTAATAAATCTTCTATAATATCCAGCATGTCCTAGGAAACTTCTAACATCCTTTTGTTTTGTAGGTGTTGGAAAAGTTAAAATAACTTCTATTTTTGCATAATCAACCCGAATTCCTGCTTGGGAGACATGATGGCCTAAAACAATTCCCTCTTGCATCATCATGAAGCATTTCTCACTATTCAAAGACAAAATTTGTTCCTGACATCTTTTCAACACTTTTTCTAAATTGGCTAATGCTTCTTCATAAGTAACTCCATAAGAAGTGAAGTCATCCATGTAGATTTCCATAGAATCATGAGAAATATCAGCAAAAATACTGATCACTGCCCTTTGAAATGTTGCAGGTGCATTACATAGTCCAAAAGGTAAGACAGAGTAGGCAAAAGTACCACATGGACTGGTAAAAGTTGTTTTATCTTGATCTTAAGGGGTGATTCTAATTTGATTATACCCACTATATCCATCCAAAAAGGAGAAATATTTTTTCCCAGACAATGAGTCTAGTACTTGGTCAACAAATGGCAGTGGAAAGTGATCCTTTTTAGTTGCTATGTTCAACTATCTGTAGTCTACACAAACTCTCCATTTTCCACCTTTTTTAGGGACAATCACTAGTGGAGACACCCATTGACTGTCTGAAATGGGGTAGATAAATCCAGCATCAAGCAACTTCTGGAGCTCTGTTTTAACTATTTCCCTGAGTGTTGGGTTTATCCTTCTTTGAGGCTGCATGACAGTTAAACAATCTTCCTTAATGTAGATCTTATGAGTACATAGCTGAGGATCTATTCCCTTCATATCCCCATAGTCCCATGCAAAAGCTCGGTGTTGTTCTTGCAACATTGTGACTAGGGTAGCTTGTTGAGATTGAGGCAGCTTATTATTGATGTTTAGACAGCGGCCTGGAGACACTTCTATTTGCTTGATAAGATCATTCATGGAGGTTGCTGATAAAGGTGGTGTCTATATTTCATATGGAAGCAAATTATGATAAACTGCAGGAGATTCAAGTGATAGGTTCTCAGAATTTAGTTGTTGCAGGAAACATTGCTGAGGACAGCTATCTACAGCTGATGGACTATTCGGACCAGGGTTAGACTGCAAGATGTGTAAAAGTATGTCGTCCTCACTCTGGAGCTGTGAAAATGGATTAGTTTGCAGCATCATTAGGTGGGCCAATGAGTTAACTTCTTCAATTTCCTCTCCTAAGTTTAGCCAAATTGGTTGAGACAAGTCTGGCTGAGGCTGAGCAGGTGGGTATAAAGCCAATTTCTTTCTTGACTAACCATCAGAAATTGTCATGTCTCCCAAACAACATCCTATAAAAGCATCAGTCGTAGCTAACCATGGTCTACCTAGGATGATAGGATATCCTCCCAAAGTTGCCTTAATGGACAATATGGTAAAATCTGCTAGGTATTCCCAAGACTCAAGGATGACAATAACATCTTTTACCATTCCATTAGGTTTTACTATGGAACTTTCAGCAAGCTGCAGGATGGTAAGTGTAGACCGAATGTTTAAGATATTCAAATACTCCATTGTATTCTTGGTCATTACATTGATGGCTGCACCAAAGTCAATCAAAATATTATTTACTATTTGGCCATTAATATTTATTTGTACCACAGGACTCTCAGGTTCAGTATATTTTGGAATGACTACCTTCCTTAACATAATATCTACCAACTGTCCTAGAACATGGATAGTTTGGGGATACTTTTTTCTTTCTTCATGGTTTCTTTAAACAGGCCTCCTTAATGGCTTTTCCATAAATTGGGACATCTTTAATGGCTTGAAAAAGAGGAATTTGAATGTGTACATTCTTCAACTAATCCAAAATATCAAAGGTAGGCTCTTCCATAGACTTGGATGTAGTAATTTGCAATTGTTGAGAAAAAGGCAGTTTGACTTGATGCTGCAGGACAGGCTCCTTAGAGATAGTATCTGATACAGGTATATGTTCTACAGGATCAGTAGGTTGTTTAGATGCAGAATATGGGATATTTGTTATTACAGGTGGCTGTGGAGCAGGGAGAGTGGTTCCAAACCTGAGATGGATATCATGAATATTCAGGGCATAAGCTGGATACTGATTAGCATCTACAAAATACATAGGTTGTTGTTGCGGCTGCTGCTTATTATTACGATTTGGTAAATATGCTGAGCGGTGAGTAATGGTTTTGAGGCCCAGATTTACCGTGAAAAGCCGCAGAGTGTGTATGAGAGCCGGAGGTTGTGGTTGCTGAGATTACACTTGTTACTACGCTTGTGGATTATAATCAGAAGGCGTGCATTCTATACACGGCAAGTATTTATCGCCTTTACATGAACCTTTCATTGCTGAGTTATAGCTGCACTTAGGAAACCGGCGAAGTTTTTTTTCGTGGCCATCAATCAACTTTGGTGACCGTGAATTGTGGATTGTAATCAGAGTTGCTCATTTGTTCACGATTTACACGCTTCTTGCAAACCTCCTTCATTTTTTTGTTGAGTTATAGCCACATTTGTGGAAAATTGCCCTCGAAGTTTCGCTTTAGTGGCTATTGATCAACTTGCAGTGACTACACCTGGTGGATTAATCGAGTTTTTCTTCATCTCTATATGCTGTGATTTTCTATTGCCTTGTGAACCTTCATTTTTTGTCTCGCTTATAGTCGCGACAGGGAGAATCGCCGACTTTGAGTTTTATGGCCATAGGATCAACTTGTTCTCTATGGATTACTGGATTGTTAATTTTAGTTGTCTATTCTATAAATGTATTTTCTATCGCATTTCGTGAACGTTCATTTTTTGTTGAGTTATGGCCGCATTTAGGAAACCTCTCATCTATGACTTTTTGTGGGTCATCGAAAAACTTTGGTGACTACGATTTGGGATTACTCTATAGTTGTGCATTGTATACGCATATTCTCTATCACTTTTCGCGAACCTTCATTTTTCGTTGATCTAACTTAGAAACCGCCTGTATTGAGTTTTCGTACAATAACCCAATCCTTGGTGACTACGATTGTGGATTGTATTGTATTTATGCATTCTATATCCATATTTTCTTTCTCCTTCTGCGAACTTTCATTTTTTGTCGAGTTATAGCCATATTTAGGAAAACGCTCATCTTTGGGTTTTTGTGGGCCATCAATTAACTTTTGTGACTACGCTTATGGATTATACTATAGTTTCCCATTCTGTATGCGTATTTTATATCGCCTTTCACGAGCCTTCATTTTTTGTTGAGTTATAGCCGCATTTAAGAAACTACTCGTGTTTGAGTTTTTTCTGGAACATCGATCAACTTTGGTGACTACAATTGTGGATTGCATTGTAGTTGTCCATTTTCTATCGCCTTTCGCAAACATTCATTTTTTGTTCTGTTATAGCCACATTTAGGAAAGCGCTCATGTTTGAATTTTCGTTCACCATCGTTCAACTTTGGTGACTACGCTTGTGGATTACATTGTAGTTGTGCATTCTATAACCGTATTTTTTATCGCCTTTCAAGAACCTTCATTTTTTATTGAGTATAGCCGTAATTTGGAAAACACTCATGTTTGAGTTTTTGTGGGCCATCGATCAATTTTGGTGACTAGGCATCTGGATTACACTGTAGCTGTGCATCCTACATGCGCATTTTCTATCACCTTTCATGAACCTTCATTTTTTGTTGAGTTATAGTGGCATTTAGGAAACTACTCATATTTGAGTTTTTTTGGGCCATCGATCAACTTTGGTCACTACGGTTGTGGATTACACTGTAGTTGTGCATTCTATACACGTTTTTTTTATCGCCTTTCGTGAACCTTCTGTCTTTGTTGAGTTATAGCTGCATTTAGGAAACCACTCATGTTTGAGTTTTTGTGGGATATCAATCAACTTTGGTAACTACGATTGTGGATTGTACTATAGTTGTGCATTCTCTACGCATATTTTTAATCGCCTTACATGAACCATTATTTTTTGTTCAATTATACCCGCATTTAGGATAATGCTCGTATTTGAGTTTTTGCAAGCCATCAATCTACTTTGGTGACTACAATTGTGGATTATTTTTTGTTGAGTTATAGCTGCACTTAGGAAACCACTCATATTTGAGTTTTCATGGGCCGTCGATCAACTTTGGGACTACACTTGTAGATTACAATGTAGTTGTGCATTCTATACACGTATTTTCTATCAAGCATCGCGAACCTTTATTTTTTGTTCAGTTATACCTATATTTAGGAAACCGCTTATGTTTGAGTTTTTGTGGGAAATCAATCAACATTCATGACTATGATTGTGCATTATACTTTAGCTGTTCTGCATGCATATCTTTTAATCACCCTTCATGATCCTTCATATTTTGTTGAGTTATAGCTGCATTTATGTAAACGCTCGTGTTTGAGCTTTCATGGGCCATCGATCAACTTTGGTGACTACGATTGTGGATTACACTATAGTTGTGCATTCTTTCGTGTATTTTCTATCAATTTTTGCGAACGTTCATTTTTAATTGAGTTATAGTTGCACTTACGAAACCACTCGTGTTTCGGTTTTCATGGGTTGTCGATCAACTTTGGTGACTACGATTGTGGATATCACCGTAGTTGTCCATTTTGTACGAGTATTTTCTATCCCCCTTCGTGAACCTTTCATTTTTGTTGAGTTATAGCCGCATTTAGGAAACCACTCAACTTTGGTGACTACGGTTTAAGATTACACTGTAGTTGTGCATTCTATACAAGTATTTTATATCGCCTTTCGAGTACTTTAATTTTTTGTTGAGTTATAGCCACGTTTAGGAAACCGCTTGAGTTTGAGTTTTTCGTGGGTAAACGATGAACTTTGGTGACTACGCTTGTGGATTACACTGTACTTGTGCATTCTACACGCTTATTTTCTATTGACTTTTGTGAACCTTCATTTTTTGTTGAGTTATAGCGGCATTTAGTAAACCGCTCATGCTTAAGTTTTTGTGGGCCACCGATCAACTTTACTGACTATGATTGTGAATTGTCCTCTGGTTGTGAATTTTGTATGCATATTTTAAATCGCCTTTCACGAACTTTCATTTTTTATTGAGTTATAGCCACATTTAGGAAAATCCTCATGTTTTAGTTTTCCTGGGCCATGAATCATTTGTGGACTACGATTGTTGATTGTACTGTAGTTGTGCATTGTGAACAATTATTTTCTATTGCATTGTGAAATTTTTTTTGAATCCTTTTATCAAATCTCTAAGAAATGGGTTTTGTAGAGAATGTCATTCTGATGAGACTCATAGCGTCTTTTGTTTTAGAAATTAATTTTTCACCAACATGCAAGAACCCTTAAGAAATAGAATCTATGAAACATTTTTTTTTGGAAAATCAAAAATATAGGTTTTATAGTTGCTCGTGTGCTAAATCGACCTAGATCATCCATTTTTTGAAGAAATAAGTCGTTCTTGAAAAAGATAGAATTTTTTGAAAAGTAGAAGCAGTAGAGATAACAAAGGGAATCTTTTTATGAAAAATCAGAGAAATGGGTTTTGTAGAGTATGTCATTCTGAGTACACCTAGATCATCCTTTTTTCGAAAATCTAATTTTTCACCAGCCTGCAAGAACCCCCTAAAAATAGAATCTACAAATTTTTTTTTTTGGGAAACTCAAAAATATCGGTTTTATAGGTGCTCCTGTGCTGAGGAGACCCAATTCGTCTGTTTTTTGAAACAATAAGTTTTTCTTGAATAAACTATTTTTTTTTGAAAAGTAGAAGCAGTAGAGGTAATAAAGGAAATTTTTTAAAATCTGTTTTATGAAAAATCTGAGAAATGGGTTTTGTAGAGAATGTCGTTATGAGTATACCCATATCATCCCTTTTTCAAAAATCTATTTTTTCATCAACATGAAAAACCTCTCAAAAATAGCATCTATGAAACAATTTTGGGAAAATTGAAAATATGGGTTTTATAGATACTTATGTTGTAAAGTTTCCCAGATCATCCGTTTTTTTTAAAATAAGTTGTTTTTGAAAAAAATAAAGTTTTTTAAAAAGTAGAATAAGTAGAGGTAATAGAGCCAAATTTTTTGAATCTTTCTATGAAAAATCCTATACACGTGTATAAAAAACATATTTTTGATTTTCCCAAAAAGAAATTGTTAAGGCCCCATTTAGTAAAGTGTTTGTTTTTGAATTTTTCGTGGGAAATCAATCAACTTTGGTGACTACGATTGTGGATTACACTGTAGTTTTGCATTCCATCACCTTTTACGAACCTTCATTTTTTGTTTAATTATAGCTGCACTTTGAAAACTGCTCATGTTTGAGTTTTCATGCGCCATTGATCAATTTTTCATGACTATGATTGTGGATTGCACTGTAGTTGTGCATTATGTATGCATATTTTCTATCACCTTTCGTGAAACTTCATTTTTTGTTATGTTATAGCCACATTTAGGAAACCACTCGAGTTTGAGTTTTCGTGGGCCATCGATCAAATTTGGTCACAGCGCTTGTGTATTACACTATAGTTGTGCATTTTATCTGTGTATTTTCTGATAGCGTTTCACGAACCTTCATTTTTTGTTGAGTTATAGCCGCATTTAGGAAACTACTCATGTTTGACTTTTTGTGGGCCATCGATCAACTTTGGTGACTACGATTGTGGATTGTACTATAGTTGTCCATTGTGTATGCTTATTTTTAATTACCTTTCATGAACCTTCACTTTTTCTTCAACTATAATTTATTAAAACACTTGTGTTTGATTTTTTGTGGGCTATCAATCAACTCTGGTGACTAAGATTGTGGATTACACTGTAGTTGTGAATTGTATATGCGTATTTTCTATCGCCTTTCACAAACCTTCATTTTTCGTTAAGTTATAGCTGCACTTAAGAAACCACTTGTGTTTGAGTTTTTGTGGGCCATCGATCAACTTTGGTGACTACGATTGTGGATTGCACTGTAGTTGTCCATTCTATACACGTATTTTCTATCGCCTTTCATGAACTTTCATTTTTTGGTTAGTTATAGTTGTATTTAGGTAACCACTCGTAGTTGATTTTTTGTGGGCTATCAATCAACTTTGGTGACTACAATTCTGAAATGTACTATAGTTGTGCATTTTGTACGCATATTTTTAATTGCCTTTCATGAACCTTTATATTTTGTTGAGTTATAGTCGCATTTAGGAAAACGCTCATGTTTGAGTTTTCATGGGCCATCGATTGAAACTTTGGTGACTACAATTGTGGATTGCGCTATAGTTGTAGATTTTGTACGCATATTTTCTATTGCCTTTCGTGAACCTTCATTTTTCATTGAGTTATAGCCGCACTTAGGAAAACTCTCATGTTTGTATTTTCATGGGCCATTGATCAACTTTGGTGAATACGATAGTGGATTAGACTGTACTTGTGTATTCGATACGCGTATTTTCTATCTCCTTTGCCAAAAATTCTTGTTTTCTTGAGTTATAAACACATTTAAGAAACCTCTCATGTTTAAGTTTTTCTGGCACATCAATCAACTTTGGTGACTACGAATGTGGATTGTACTGTAGTTGTGTATTTTGTATGCATATTTTTAAATGTCTTTCACAAAACTTCACTTTCTATTGAGTTAAGCATTTAAGAAAACATTCGTGTTTGAGCTTTCATGGGCTATCGATCAAATTTAGTGACTACGATTGTGGATTACACTGTAGTTGTACATTCCATACATGTATTTTCTATCGCCTTTGGTGAACCTTCATTTTTCGTTGAGTTATAGCTGGACTTAGGAAACTGCTCGTGTTTGAGTTTTTGTGGGCCATTGATCAACTTTGGTAACTACGATTGTTGATTGCACTATAGTTGTCCATTCTCTATGTGTATTTTCTATCACCTTTTGCGAACCTTCATTTTTTGTTGAGTTATAATTGCATTTAAGAAACGACTCGTTTTTGAGTTTTTTTGGGCCATGGATCAACTTTGGTGAATACTATTGTGGATTACACTATAGTTGTGCATTCCATATGTGTATTTTCTATAGCCTTTCAGAAACCTTCATGTTTTGTTGTGTTATAGCCACACTTAGGAAACCGCTCCTGTTTGAGTTTTCATGGGCCATATATCAACTTTGGTAACTACGATTCTGGATTGTACCTTCATTTTTTGTTGTTTTATAGCCATATTTAGGAAACTGCTTGTGTTTTACTTTTCATAGGCCATCAAAAATATTGTGACTACGATTGTGGATTACACTGTAGTTGTGCATTCTATAAGTGTATTTTCTATCACCTTTCGTAAACCTTCATTTTTTCGTTGACTAATAGCCACACCTAGGAAACTGCTCTTGTTTTAGTTTTCATGGCCCATCGATCAACTTTCGTCACTATGATTGTGGAATATGTTGCACTTGTGTATTCTATAAGCGTATTCTCTATCACCATTCGCGAACCTTCATTTTTCGTTGTGTTATAGCCGCATTTAGGAAACTACTCGTGTTTGCGTTTTCATGAGTAAGCTTGTGGACTACACTATACTTTTGCATTTGATACGGGTATTTTCTATTATCTTTCATGAACCTTCATTTTTCGTGTAATTATAGCCACACTTAGGAAAGTGCTTCTATGTGAGTTTTTGTGGGCCATCAATCAACTTTGGTAACTAATATTTTTTATTGCACTGTAGTTGTCCATTTTGTATGTGTATTTTGTATTGCCTTTCGCGAAACTTCATCTTTTGTTTAGTTATAGCCCCATTTAGGATACCGCTCGAGTTTAATTTTTCATGGGCCATCGATAACTTTGTTGTCTATGCTTGTGGATTACACTATAGTTGTGCATTCTATATGTTTACTTTCTATCGCTTTACGGGAACCTTCATTTTTTGTTGAGTTATAGCCGCATTAAGTAAATTGCTCATGTTTGAGTTTTTGTGGACCATCGATCAACTTTAGTCGCTATGCTTGTGGATTATACTATAGTTGTGCATTCCATATGTGTATTTTCTATCACCATTTGCGAACCTTCATTTTTTCTTTGAGTTATAGCTGCACTAAGGAAACTGCTCATGCTTTCGTTTTCGTGTGCCACCAATCAACTTTGGTGAGTGCGATTGTGGATTGTACTTTAGTTACTATGATTGTTGATTGCATAGTAGTTGTCCATTTTATACATGAATTTTCTATCACTTTTCACAAACCTTAATTTTTTTTGGAGTTATCGTCGCATTTAGGAAACCACTCGTATTTGAGTTTTTGTGGGCCATTGATCAACTTTGGTCTCTATGATTGTGGATTACACTTTAGTTGTGTATTCTATACAAGTATTTTCTATTGATTTTCGTGAATGTTCATTTTTTGTTGAGTTATAGCTACATTTAGGAAACCACTCATGTTTGAGTTTTTCGTGGGCCATCAATCAACTTTTGTCCCTACGATTGTGGATTTTACTGTAGTTGTGCATTTTGTACACATGTTTTTCATCACCTTTCATCAACCTTCATTTTTTGTTGAGTTATAGTTGTATTTAAGAAAACTCTCGTGTTTGAGTTTTTTGTGGGCCATTGATCAAATTTGGTGACTACGATTGTGGATTGCACTGTAGTTGTCCATTTTGTACGTGTATTTTACCTTTCGTGAAACTTTATCTTTTGTTGAGTTATAGCCACATTTAGAAAAATGTTCGTGTTTGAGTTTTTGTGGGCCATCAATCATCTTTGGTGACTACGATTGCGGATTACACGTAGTTGTGCATTCTATACATGTATTTTCTATCACCTTTCAAGAACCTTCATTTTTCGTTCAGTTATGGCCTCACTTATGAAACCACTCATGTTTGAGTTTTCGCGGACCATCGATCAACGTTGATGAATACACATATAGAATTGACAACTACATTGTAATAAAAAATAGTAGTCACCAAAGTTGATTGGTCGCCCACAAAAACATAAACACAAGCAGTTTCCTAAATGCGGTTATAACTCAACAAAAAATGAAGCTTCACAAAAGGCAATAGAAAATTGGAGTTCATAATACACTACAATGCAATCCACAATCCTAGTCACCAAAGTTGATCAATGGCCCAGGAAAACTCAAACATGAACGGTTTCCTAAATGTGGCCATAACTCAACAAAAAATAAATGTTCACAAAAGGTGATAGAAAATATGCGTACAAAAGGGACAACTACAGTGCAATCCAACATCGCAATCTCCAAACTTGATCGATGGTGCACAAAACCTCAAACACGAGCGATTTCCTAAGTGCAACTATAACTCAACGAAAAATGAAGGTACATCAAAGGCGATAGACAATACGTGTATAGAATGCACAACTATAGTCGAATCCATAATTGTAGTCACCAAAGTTGATTGATGGTCCACAAAAACTCAAACACGAGAGTTTTCCTAAATGCGGCTATAACTCCTATCTGAGTTTTTGTGCGCCATCAATCAACTTTGGTGTCTACGATTGTGGATTACACTGTAGATTTTCATTCTATACACATATTTTCTATCGCCTTTCGCAAACCTTCATTTTTTGTTGAGTTATAGTTGTTCTTAGGAAACCGCTTGTGTTTGAGTTTTCATGGGCAATTGATCAACTTTGGTGACTACAATTTTGGATTACACTTTACTTATTCATTTTATACATGTATTTTTTGTCGCCTTTCACGAACCTTCATTATTTGGTTGAATTATAGCCGCATTTAGGAAACTGCTCATGTCTTCATTTTTGTGGGCCATCAAACAACTTTGGTGACTACGATTGTGGATTGTAATATAGTTGAGCATTCTATACGCATATTTTTAATCTCCTTTCACGAACCTTCAATTTTTGTTGAGTTATGGCCGCATTTAGAAAAATGGTCATGTCTGAGTTTTTGTGGGCCATCGATCAACTTTGGTGACTATGATTGTGGATTACACCATAGTTGTGCATTCTATACACGTATTTTCTATCCCCTTTCGCGAACCTTTATTTTTTTGTGATTTATAAATGCGTTTAGGAAACCAGTCGTGTTTGAGTTTACTTGGAGCATGAATAAACTTTCTTGACTATGATTGTGGATTGCACTGTAGCTGTCCATTCTGTACACGTATTTTCTATCGCCTTTTGCAAACCTTCATTTTTTGTTGGGTTATAGCCGCATTTAGGAAACCGATAGAGTTTGAGTTTTCGTGGGACATCGATCAACTATGGTGACTACACTTGTTGATTACACTCTAGCTATGCATTCTATATGCATATTTTCTATTTCCTTTCGTGAACCATCATTTTTTGTTGAGTTATATCTGCATTTAGGTAACTGTTCATGTTTAACTTTTGTGGGCCTTCAATCAACATTGGTGACTACGATTGTGTTTACACTATAGCTGTGCACTCTGTACACGTATTTTCAATTCCCTTTCGCGAACCATCATTTTTTGTTGAGTTATAGCCACAATTAGGAAACTACTCATGTTTCAGTTTTTGTGGGCCATCGATCAACTTTGGTGACTACAATTGTGGATTGTACTGTAGTTGTGCATTCTATATGGATATTTTTAATCACCTTTCACGAACCTTCATTTTTTGTTGAGTTATAGCCACATTTGGGAAACTGCTCATGTTTGAATTTTTGTGGGCCTTCGAACAACTTTGGTGACTACGCTTGTGGATTACACTATAGTTGTGCATTCTATATGTGTATTTTCTATCACCTTCTGGGAGCCTTCATTTTTTGTTTACTTATAGCCACATTAAGGAAACCCCTCATGTTTGTATTTTTGTGGGCCATCAATCAACTTTGGTGAATACGATTGTCGATTGTACTAGAGTTGTGTAGTCTCTATGCATATTTTTAATCTCCTTTCATGAACCTTCATTTTTTGTTGTGTTATAGCCTCATTTAGAAAAACACTCGTGTTTGAGTTTTCATGGACCATCGATCAACTTTGATAACTATGATTGTGGATTGCCATTGATCAACTTTGGTGACTATGATTGTGCGAACGTTGTACTACAGTTGTACATTCTGTATGCATATTTTAAATCACTTTTCACAAACATCCATTTTTTGTTGAGTTATAGCCGCATTTAGGAAAACTGTCGTATTTAAGTTTTCATGGGCCATCGATCATATTTGGTGACTACGATTGTGGATTACATTGTAGTTGTGCATTCTATACACATATTTTCGATCAAATTTCATGAACCTTCATTTTTTGTTCAATTATAGCCGAAGTTAGGAAACTGCTCATGTTGGAGTTTTCGTGGGCCATCAATCAACTTTGGTGACTATGATTGTGGATTGTATTGTAGTTGTGCATTCCATACGAATATTTTTAATCGGCTTTCATGAACCTTTCAATTGCTGTTGAGTTATAGCCACATTTAGCAAAACACTCGTATTTGAGCTTTCATGGGCCATCGATCAACTTTGGTCATTACAATTGTGGATTACACTATAGTTATGCATTCTATATGAATTTTTTTTATCGCTTTTCGTGAACCCTTATTTTTCATTGAGTTATAGTTGTACTTAGGAAGCCTCTCATATACGAGTTTTCATGGGCCATCGAATCACTTTGGTGACTACAATTGTGAATTACACTATAGTTGTGCATACTATATGCTTATCTTCTATCGCCTTATGCAAACCTTCATTTTTTGTCTAGTTATAGCCACATTTAGGAAACTGCCCATGTCTGAGTTTTCGTAGGCCATCAATCAACTTTGGTGACTATGATTGTCAATTACACTATAGTTGTCCATTTTGTACACGTATTTTCTATCGCCTTTTGTGAACCTTCAGTTTTTGTTGAGTTATAACTTCATTTAGGAAACCACTCATATTTGAGTTTTTGTGGGCCATCAATCTACTTTGGTGACTACGATTGTGGATTACACTTTAGTTATTCATTCTATACATGTATTTTCTATTTCTTTTTGCGAAACTTCATTTTTTGTTGAGTTATAGCCGCATTTAGGAAACTGCTCATGTTTCAGTTTTCTTCGGCCATCGATCAACTTTGGTGAATATGATTGTGGATTGTCCTATAGTTGTGCATTTTGTACGTGTATTTTCTATCGCATTTTGTGAAACTTCATTTTTCTTGAGTTATAGTTGCATTTAGGAAACCGCTTATGTTTGAGTTTCTGTGGGCCATCAATCAATTTTGGTGACTACAATTGCGGATTACACTGTAGTTGTGCATTCTATTTGCATATTTTCTATCACCTTTCACGAACCTTCACTTTTGGTTGAGTTATAGCCCCACTTAGGAAATCGCTCGTGTTTGAGTTTTCATGGGCCATGGATCAACATTCGTGACTACGATTGTGGATGGTAATGTATTTGTTCATTCTATATGCATATTTTCTATCTCCTTTAATGAACCTTCATTTATTGTTGAGTTATAGCCATATTTAGGAAAACGTTTGTGTTTGAGTTTTCGTGGGCCATCGATCATCTTTGGTTACTACGATTGCGGATTACACTATAGTTGTGCATTCTATACGCATATTTTCTCTCACGTTTCGAGAACCTTCATTTTTCATTGAGTTATAGCCCCACTTAGAA
Source organism: Sequoia sempervirens (assembly GCA_007258455.2). Taxonomy (NCBI): domain Eukaryota; kingdom Viridiplantae; phylum Streptophyta; class Pinopsida; order Cupressales; family Cupressaceae; genus Sequoia; species Sequoia sempervirens. Next base: position 34,773 of record VDFB02267641.1, on the reverse strand, counting down.
AACCGTTTGTCTCTGAGTTTTTGTGGGCCATCAATCAACTTTGTTATCTATGATTGTGGATTGTACTATAGTTGTGCATTTTATATGCATAATTTCTATCGCCTATTGCGAAACTTAATTTTTTGTTGCGCTATCACCACATTTGGGAACCCGTTCGTGTTTGAGTGTTCGTGGGCTATCGATCAGCTTTGGTGACTATGATTATGGATTATACTCTAGTTGTGCATTTTGTACACGTATTTTCTATCGCCTTTCATGAAGCTTCATCTTTTTTTTAGTTATAGCCGCATTTAGGAAACCACTCATGTTTGAGTTTTTTTGGTTCATCAATCAACTTTGGTGAGTACGATTGTGCATTGTACTACTTGTGGATTCTGTACACATATTTTTTGTTCAGTTATAGCCGCATTGAGGACACCACTCGAGTTGGAGTTTTCACGGGCCATCAAAAAACTTTGGTGACTACGCTTGCAGACTACACTATATTTGTACATTCTATACACGTGTTTTCTATCATCTTTCATGAACTTTCATTTTTTGTTGAGTTATAGCCCCATATAGGAAACCACTCGTGTTTGAGATTTTGTGGGTCATCGATCCACTTTGGTGACAATAATTGTTGATTACACTATAGTTGTCCATTTTATACATGTGTTTTCTATCGCCTTTCGTGGAACTTTATTTTTTGTTGAGTTATAGCCGCATTTAGCAAAATACTAGTGTTTGAGTTTTCGTGGGCCATTTATCAACTTTGGTGACTATGATTGTGGATTAAATTGTGGTTGTGCATTCTATATGTGTATTTTCTACTGCATTTCTTGAACCTTCATTTTTTAGTTAGTTATAGCCGCAATTAGAAAACCGCTTGTGTTTGAGTTTTTGTGAGCCATTGATCAAATTTTGTGACTATGATTGTGGATTGCACTATAGTTGTCCATATTATATGAGTATTTTCTATCGCCTTTCGCATACCTTCATTTTTTGTTGAGTTATATAGCCCCACTTAGGTAACCGCTCGTGTTTTAGTTTTCGTGGGCCATCGATCAACTTTGGTGACTACGATAGAGGATTGCACTATAGTTGTCAATTCTGTATGCGTATTTTCTATTGCGTTTGTGAACGTTCATTTTTTGTTGAGTTATAGCTGCATTTAGGAAACCCACTCGAGTTTGAATTTCCATGGGCCATCGATCAACTTTGGTGACTACGATTATGGATTACACTATAGTTGTGATTTTTTACACGTATTTTCTATCGCCTCTCGTGAACCATCATTTTTTATTGAGTTATAGCGGCATTTAGGAAACCGCTCATGTTTGAGTTTTTGTGGGCCATTAATTAACTTTGGTGAATAAGATTGTGGATTGTACTGTAGTTGTGCATTTTGTACACATATTTTTCATCACCTTTCACGAACCTTCATTTTTTGTTTAGTTATAGTCGCATTTAGGAAAATGCTCATGTTTGAGTTTTTCGTGGGCCATCGATCAACTTTGGTGACTTCGATTGTGGATTACACTACAATTGTGCATTCTATAAGGGTATTTTATATTGCCTTTTGTAAACCATCATTTATCTTTGAGTTATAGTTGCAATTAGGAAATCACTCGTGTTTTAATTTTCGTAGACCATTGATCAACTTTGGTGACTACGATTGTGGATTCCACTGTAGTTGCCCATTTTGTACGTGTATTTTCTATCGCCTTTTGTGAACCTTTAGTTTTTGTTTACTTATAGCCGCATTTAGGAAACCGCTCGTGTTTGAGTTAAAGGACCATCAATCAATTTTGGTGACTACTGATGTGGATTGCACCGCAGTTGTCCATTTTGTATGCATATTTTCTATTACCTTTTTGTAAACCTTCATTTTTTTTAGTTATAGTCGCATTTAGTAAACTCCTCATGTTTGAGTTTTTTTGGGCCATCGATCAACTTTGGTGACTACAATTGTGGATTGCACTAAAGTTGCCCATTTCGTACGTGTATTTTCTATCACCTTTCATGGACCTACATATTTTGTTGAATTATAGTCATATTTAGCAAACCGCTTGATTTTGAGTTTCCATGGGCCATTCATCAACTTTGGTTACTACACTTGTGGATTACACTATAGTTGTGCATTGTATAGGTGTATTTTCTATCAACTTTTGTGAACCTTCTTTTTTTGTTGAGTTATAGCAGCATTTATGAAACCGCTTGTGTTTGCATTTTTTCGGGCCATCTATAAACTTTGGTGACTATGATTGTGGATTACACTGTAGTTGTGCATTCTATACACATATTTTCACCAACTTGCAAGAACCCCTTAAAAATAGAATCTAAGAACAATTTTATTTTGGAAAAATAAAAAATATGGGTTTTATAGGTGCTCGTGTGCTAAAGAGATCCAGATTATCTGTTGGTTGAAAAAATAAGTTATTCTTGAAAAAATAGATTTTTTTTAAAGTAGAAGAAGTAGAGGTAAAAAAATTTGAATCTTTTTATGAAAAATCCGAAAAATGGATTTTGTAGAGAATGTCGTTCTGAGTAGACCCAGATCGTCTTTTTTTTTGAAAAACTAATTATTCACCAACGTGCAAGAACCCCTAAAAAATATAATCTACGATACAAGTTATTTTTGGGAAAATTGAAAATATGGGTTTTATAAGTGCTCATGTGCTAAAAGTCCCAGATCTTCCATTTTTTGTAAAAATAAGTTGTTGAAAAAGATTGATTTTTTTGAAAAGTAGAAGTAGTAGAGGCAACATAGGAAAAAAATTTCAATCTTTTTATGAAAAATCTAAGAAATGGATTTTGTAGAGAATGTTATTACAATTAGACCCATCTCCTCATTTTTTCGAAAAGCTAATTTTTCACCAACATGTAAGAACTCCTCAAAAATTGAATCCATGAAAGAATTTTTTTGTAACAATCGAAATATGGGTTTTATAGGTGCTCATGTGCTCAAGAGACAAAGATCGTTGTTTTTTAAGAAAATAAGTTGTTCTTCAAGAAGAGATTTTTTTGAAAAGTAGGAGTAGTAGAGGTAATAGAGGAAATATTTTTGAATGTTTTTGCGAAAAATCTGAGAAATGAGTTTTGTAGAGAATGTTGTTTTGAGTAGACCCAGATCATCCTTTTTTTGAAAAACTAATTTTTCATCAACATGAAAGACCCCTTCAAAAATAGAATCTAGGAAATAATTTTTTTTGGGAAAATCAAAATACGGGTTTTATAGTTACCCATGTGCTCAAGAGACCCTGATCGTTCGTTTTTTGAAAAATTAAGTTGTTCTTGAAAAAGATAGATTTTTTAGAAAAGTAGAAATAGTAGGTAACAGAAACAATTTTTTTGAATCTTTCTATGAAAAATATGAGAAATGGGTTTTGTAGAGAATTTTGTTCTGAGAAGACCCAGATTGTCCTTTTTTCGAAAAACTAAATTTTCACCAACTTGCAAGAACCCCACAAAAATAGAATCTAGGAAACAATTTTTTTTGGAAAATCGAAAATATGGGTTTTATGGGGGCCTATGTGTTAAAAAGACCCAAATCATTTTTTTTTTTAAATAATATTTTTTTTTCAAAAAGATAGATTTTTTTTTAAAGTAGAAGAAGTAGAGAAAACAGAGACAAATTTTTTTATTCTTTTTATGTAAAATATGAGAAATGGGTTTTTGTAGAGAATGCCATTCTGAGTAGAGCTAGATTGTCCTGTTTTCAAAAAACTAATTTTTCACTAACATACAAAAACCCCTCAAAAATAGAATCTATGAAACTTTTTTTTTTGGAAAATCCAAAATATCAGGTTTATAGGTGTTCATGTGATTGTCCATTTTTTTTTTTAAATAATTTTTTTTTAAAAGTAGTAGTAGTAGAGGTAACATAGGAAATATTTCTGAATCTTTTTATGAAAAATGGGATAAATGGGTTTTGTACACAATGTCATTCTACGTAGATCGAGATCGTCCTTTTTTCAAAAAACTAATATTTCATCAAAATGCAAGAACCCCTCAAAAATAGAATCTACGAAACAATTTTTTTTCAAAAAATCAAAATATGGTTTTTTATAGGTGCTCTTATCCTAAAGAGACCCAGATCATCCATTTTTTGAATAGATCTAGATCGTCCTACTTTTGAAAAACTAATTTTTCACCAACATGCAAAAACTCCTCAAAAATAGAAGCTACGAAACAATTTTCTTTGGGAAAATCAAAATATGGGTTTTATAGGTGCTCGTGTGCTCAAGAGACCGTAATCATCCATTTTTTGAAAAAATTAGTTGTTCTTGAAAACGATAGACTTTTTTGAAAAGTAGTAGTAGAGGTAATAAAGGAAAAAAAATTGAAACTGTTTTATGAAAAATCTGAGAAATGGGTTTTGTAGAGAATGTAGTTTTCAATAGACCATATCGTCTATTTTTTCAAAAATTAATTTTTCATCAACATGCAAGAACCCCTAAAAAATAGAATCTACAAAACAATATTTTTTGGGAAAATCGATAATATGGGTTTTATAGATGCTCATGTTGTTTCCAGATCATCCGTTTTTTTAGAAAATAAGTTTTTCTTGAAAAAGATAGATTTTTTTGAAAAGTAGAAGCATTAGAGGTAACAGAGGAAAAAAAAATCAATCTTTCTATAAAAAATCGTATACACGTGTATAAAACCCATATTTTCAATTTTCCCAAGAAAAATTTGTTGAGTTAAGGCCAACTTAGTAAAACGATAGTGTTTGAGTTTTTGTGGGCCATCAATCAACTTTGGTGACATCAATTGTGTATTGCATTGTAGTTGTCCATTATGTACACATATTTTCTATCGCCCTTTGTGAATCTTCCTTTTTTGTTGAGTTATAGCCGTATTTCAGAAAATGCTCATATTTAAGTTTTTTCGGCTATCAATTAACTTTGGTGACTACAATTCTGGATTGTACCATAGTTGTGCATTTTGTATGCATATTTTTAATTTCTTTTAATGAACCTTCATTTTTTGTTGAGTTATAGTCGCATTTAGGAAAATATGAAGGTTCGTGAAAGGTGATAGAAAATACACGTACAAAATGGACATCTACAGTACAATCCACAATCGTAGTCACCAAATTTGATTGATGGCCCACGAAAACTCCAACATGATCGGTTTCCTAAATGTGGCTATAACTCAACAAAAAATGAAGGTTCATGAAAGGCGTTTGTAGATTCTATTTTTGAGGGGCTCTTGCAAGTTTTTTGAAAAAAGAACGATCTAGGTCTACTCAGAATGACATTCTCTACAAAACCCATTTCTTCGATTTTTCATAAAAACATTCAAAATTTTGCCTCTATTACCTCTTTTAGAAAAGTCTATCTTTTTCAAAAACAACTTATTTTGTCAAAAAATAGATGATTAAGGTCTCTTCAGCACACAAGCACCTATAAAACCCATATTTCGATTTTCCAAAAAAAAATTGTTTGGTTGATTCTATTTTTGAAGGGTTCTTGCATGTTGGTGAAAAAGTAGTTTTTCAAAAAAAAAAAGATCTAGATTTACTCAGAATGACATTCTCTGCAAAACCCATTTCTCAAAATTTTCATAAAAAGATTCAAAAAAATTGCTTCTGTTACCTCTACTGTATCTACTTTTGAAAAAAATCTATCTTTTTCAAGAACTACTTATTTTTTCAAAAAATAGATGATCTAAATCTTTTTACCACACGAGCACCTATAAAACTCATATTTTTAATTTTTCCCAAAAAAAATTGTTTCGTAGATTCCATTTTTGAGGGGTTCTTGTATGTTGGTGAAAAATCAGTTTTTCAAAAATAAGACGATCTAGGTCTATTCAAAATGACATTCTCTACAAAACCCATTTCTCATATTTTTCATAAAAAGATTTAAAAAAATTGCCTCTGTTACCTCTACTTCTACTTTTCAAAAATATCTATCTTTTTAAAAAACAACTTATTTTTTCAAAGAACGGAAAATCTGGGTCTCTTGAGCTCTCGAGAACCTATTCAACCCATATTTTTTATTTCCCCAAATAAAATTGTTTCGTAGATTCAATTTTTGAGAGGTTCATGCATGTTGGTGAAAAATTAGTTTTTCGAAAAAAGGACGATTTGGGTCTACTTAGAAGACATTATCTACATAACCCATTTCTTAGATTTTTCATAAAAAGGTTCAAAAAATTTACCTCTGTTACCTCTACTGCTTCTACTTTTTAAAAAAAAAATATTTTTCAAGAATAACTTATTTTTTCAAAAAACGGACGATCTGGGTCTCTTTAGCACACGAGCACCTATCAAAACCATATTTCGACTTTTAAAAAAAAAATGTTTCGTAGATTCTATTTTTGAGGGGATCTTGCATGTTGTTGAAATATTAATTTTTTGAAAAAACAATGATTTGGGTCTACACAAAATGACATTGTCTACAAAACCCATTTATCCCATTTTTCATAAAAAGATTGAAAAAATAGTCCTATGTTACCTCTACTGCTTCTACTTTTCAAAAACATCTATCTTTTTTCAAAAAATGGACGATCTAGGTCTCTTTAACACACAAGTACCTATAAAACCCATATTTTTTATTTTTCCTAAAAAAATTCCTTCATAGATTCTATTTTTAGGGGTTATTGCATGTTGGTGAAATATTAGTTTTTCAAAAAAAGGACGATCTGGGTCTATTCAGAATGACATTTTCTACAAAATCCATTTATCCCATTTTTCATAAAAAGATTCCAAAAAATTTCCTATGTTACCTCTACTGCTTCTACTTTTCAAACAAATCTATCTTTTTCAAAAACTTATTTTTTGAAAAAACAGATGACTTGGTCTCTTGAGCACACGAGCACATATAAAACCCATGTTTCAATTTTCCCAAAAAATATTGTTTCGTGGATTCTATTTTTGAGGAGTTCTTACATGTTGGTGAAAATTTTAGCTTTTCGAAAAATAGGACGATATGGGTCTAATCATAATAACATCCTCTACAAAACCCATTTATTAGATTTTTCATAAAAAGATTTAATTTTTTTTCCCTCTATACTTCTACTTTTCAAAAAAATCAATCCTTTTCAAAAACAACTTATTTTTTTTAAAAATGGATGATTTGCATCTTTCAGCACATGTGCAACTATAAAACCCATATTTTCGACTTTCCCAAAAATAAATTGTATCATAGATTATATTTTTGAGGGGTTCTTGCATGTTGGTGAATAATTAGTTTTTTGAAAAAAGGACGATCTGGGTCTACTCAGAACGACATTCTCTACAAAACCCATTTCTCATATTTTTCATAAAAAGATTCAAAAAATATGCCTCTTTACCTCTACTACTTCTACTTTAAAAAAATCTATGCTTTTCAAAACAACTTATTTTTTTCAAAAAATAGACAATTTGGGTCTCTTTAGCACACGAGCACCTATAAGACCCATATTTTTTATTTCACCAAAAAAAATGTTTCATACATTCTATTTTTGAGGGGTTTTTGCATGTTGGCGAAAATACGTATATAGAATGGACAACTACAGTGTAATCCACAAGCGTAGTCACCAAAGTTGATCGATGGCCCACGGAAACTTAAACACGAGCATTTTTCTAAATGCAGCTATAACTCAACAAAAAAGGAAGGTTCGTGAAAGGCGATAGAAAATATGCATATAGAATGCACAACTACAGTGTAATCCACAAGAGCATAACCAAAGTTGATCAATGGCCGATGTAAACTCAAAATCAAGCAGTTTTCTAAATGGGGCTATAACTCAAAAAAATATGAAGGTTTGCGAAAGGAGATAAAAAATTCACATACCGAATGGGCAACAATAGTGCAATCCACAAGCGTAGTCACCAATGTTGATCGATGGCCCACGAAAATTCAAACTCGAGCGGGTTTCCTAAATGTGGCTATAACATAGCAAAAAATGAAGGTTCACAAATGGCGATAAAAAATATGCATACAAAATGGACAACTACAATGCAATCCACAATTGTAGTAACCAAACTTGATGGATGGCCCATGAAAACTCAAACACGAGTGGTTTCCTAACTGCGGCTATAACTCAACAAAAAATGAAGGTTTACAAAAGGTGATAGAAAATACGTGTATAGAATGGAAAACTATAGTGTAATCCACAAGCATAGTCACCAAAGTTGATTGATGGCCCACGAAAACTCAATCTCAGGCAGTTTCCTAAATGCGGCTATAACTGAACAGAAAATGAAAGTTCGCGTAAGGCTATAGAAAATACACATCTACAGAATGGACCAGTATGGTCCAATTCACAATCGTACTCACCAAAGTTGATCAATGTCCCACAAAAACTCAAACACAAGCGGTTTCCTAAGTGCAGCTATACACGTATTTTTTGTTGCCTTTCGCAAACCTTCATTTTTCGTTGAGTTATAGCCACACATAGGAAACTGATTGTGTTTGAGTTTTTTTGGGCCATTGATCAATTTTGGTGACTACGATTGTGGATTACACTATAGTTGTGAATTCTATATGTGTATTTTCTATCACCTTTCATGAACCTTCTTTTTTGTTTAGTTATAGCTATATTTAGGAAACCACTCATGTTTGAGTTTTTGTGGGCCATTAATTAACTTTGGTGACTACGATTGTGGATTACATTGTAGATGTGCATTCTATACACATATTTTCACCAAAATGCAAGAACCCCTCAAAAAAAGAATCTATGAAACATTTGTTTTTGGGAAAATAAAAAAATATGGGTTTTATAGGTGCTCGTCTGCTAAAGAAACCCAGAACGTTCAGTTTTTAAAAAATAGGTTGTTCTTGAAAAAGATAGATTTTTTGAAAAGTAGAACCTATAGAGGTAATAAAGGAAAATATTGTTAATCTTTTTATGAATAATCTGAGCAATGGGTTTTGTAGAGAATGTCATTCTGAGTAGACCCAAATCGTCCTTTTTTCGAAAAACTAATTTTTGACCAACATGCAAGAACCCTTCAAAAATAGAAACTACGAAACAATTTTTTTTGGGAAAATTGAAAATATTTTATAGGTGCTTGTGTGCTAAAGAAATTTAGATAGTCGTTTTTTTGAAAAAATAAGTTGCTCTTGAAAAAGATATTTTTTTTTGAAAAGTAGGTAACAAAGGCAAAATTTTTGAATCTTTTTATGAAAATTTTGAGAAATGGGTTTTGTAGAGAATGTCATTCTAAGTAAATCCAAATCATCTTTTTTTTCAAAAACTAAATTTTCACCAACATGCAAGAACCCCTCAAAAATAGAATCTATGAAACAATTTTTTTTGGGAAAATAAAAAATATGGGTTTTATAGGTGCTCGTGTGCTAAAGAGACCCAAATCATCTATATTTTGAAATTATTTATTTTTGAAAAAGATAGATATTTTTGAAAACTAGAAGCAGTAGAGGTAACAGAGGCAAATTGTTTACATCTTTTTATGAAAAATAAGAGAAATGGGTTTTGTAGAGAATGTCAGTTTGAGTAGACCTAGATCGTCCTTTTTTTGAAAAACTAATTTTTCAACAACATGCAAGAACTCCTTAAAAATAGAATCCACGAAACAATTTTTTTTGGAAAAATCGTCAATATGGGTTTTATAGGTGCTTGTGTGCTTAAGAAACTAGATCGTCCGTTTTGGTAGAGAATGTTGTTCTGAGTAGACCTAGAATGTCCTTTCTTCGAAAACTAATTTTTCACCAACATGCAAGAACCCCTCAAAAATGGAATCTACAAAACTTTTTTTTTGGAAAAATTGAATATATGGGTTTTATAGGTGCTCGTATGGTCAATAGACCGTGATCGTCCATTTTTTTTTTAAATAATTGTTCTTGAAAATGATAGACTTTTTTTGAAAAGTAGTAGTAGACGTAACATAAGCAAAAACAAAAAAAAATGAAAACTCTGAGAAATGGGTTTTGTAGAGAATGTTATTCTGATTAGATGCAGATCGTCCTTTTTTCGAAAAGCTAATTTTTCACCAACATGCAAGAAATCTTCAAAAATAGAATCTACAAAACAATTTTTTTCGGGAAAATTAAAATATGGGTTTTGTAGGTGTGCTAAAGAAAACAAGATCGTTCGTTCTTTGAAAAAATAAGTTGCTCTTGAAAAAGATATTCTTTTGAAATGTAGAAGTAGTGGAGGTAATAAAGGCAACTTTTTTGAATCTTTTTATGATAAATATGAGAAATGAGGTTTGTAGAGAATGTTGTACTGACTAGACCCAGATCGTCCTTTTTTTGAAAAACCATTTTTTCACCAACATGCAAGAACCCCTCAAAAATAGAATCTACGAAACAATATTTTTTGGGAAAATTGAAAATATGGGTTTTATAGAGAGCATGTTGTAAAGAGACCCAGATCATCTATTTTTTTGAAAAGCTAATTTTTTAAATCTTTTGATGAAAAATCTGAGAAATGGGTTTTGTAGAGAATGTTACTATGACTAGACCCATATCATCCTTTTTTTGAAAAGATAATTTTTCACCAACATTTAAGGACTCCTCAAAAATAGAATATACGATACAATTTATTTTTGGGAAAATAAAAAATATGGGTTTTATAGGTGCTCATGTGCTGAAAGACTCAGATGCTCCATTTTTTGAAAAAATAAGTTGTTCTTGAAAAAGATTGTTTCATAGATTCTATTTTTGAGGGGTTCTTGCATGTTGGTGAATACTAGTTTTCTGAAAAAAGGACGCTCTGGGTTTACTCAGAAAGACATTTTCTACAAAACCTATTTATCCCAATTTTAGTAAAAAGATTCAAAAAAATTATCTTTGTTATCTCTATTGTTTCTACTTTTCAAAAAAATCTATCTTTTTGAAGAACAAATTATTTTTTCAAGAAACGGACGATCTAGGTCAATTTTTGCCCATTTCTCAAAATTTTCATAGAATGATTCAAATTTTTTGCCTCTGTTACCTCTATTGCTTCTACTTTTGAAAAAAATCTATCATTTTCAAGAAAAAAATATTTTTTCAAACAACGGATGATTAGGGTCTCTTCAGCACATGAGCACCTATAAAACTAGTATTTCAATTTTCCCAAAAAAAAATTGTTTCTTAGATTCTATTTTTGAGGTGTTCTTGTATGTTGGTGAAAAATTAGTTTTTCAAAAAATGGATGATCTAGGTCTACTCAGAATGACATTCTCTGCAAAACTCATTTCTTAGATTTTTCACAAAAATATTCAAAAAAATTGCCTCTATTACCTCTACTACTTTTACTTTTCAAAAAAATCTCTTTTTCAAAAACAACTTATTTTTTCAAAAAACGGACAATCTGGGTCTTTCACCACATGAGCACCTATAAAACCCATATTTTTTATTTTCCCAAAACAATTGTTTCGTGGATTCTATTTTTGAGGAGTTCTTGCATATTGGTGAAAAATTAGCTATTTGAAAAAGGACGATATGGGTCCAATCATTCTACAAAACCCATTTCTCAGATTTTTCATAAAAAGAAATTAAAAAATTTCCTTTCTTAACTCTACTACTTGTACTTTTCAGAAAAATCAATCCTTTTCAAGAACAACAATTTTTTTCAAAAAATGGATGATCTAGGTCTTTTAGTACATGAGCACCCCATATTTTTTATTTTCCCAAAAATCAGTTGTACTGTAGATTCTATTTTTGAGGGGTTCTTGCATGTTGGTGAATAATTATATAGTAGATTCAAAAGATTTGCCTCTATTACCTCTACTGCTTATATTTTTAAAAAAGTAGGCAATCTGGGTCTCTTTAGCACACGGGCACCTATAAAACCCATATTTTTTATTTTTCCCAAAAAAATTGTTTCATAGATTCTATTTTTGAGGGGTTCTTGCATGGTGGTGAAAATACATGTAAGAATGCACAACATAGTGTATTGCACAATCATAGTCACCAAAGTTTATTGATGGCCCAGAAAAACTCAAACACGAGTGATTCCATAAATGTGGCTATAACTCAACAAGTAAAGAAGGTTTGTGAAAGGCGGTATAAAATATGCCTATAGAATGCACAACTATAGTGTAATCCACAACCATAGTAACCAAAGTTGATCAATGGCCCACAAAAACTCAAAATCGAGCAGTTTACTAAATAGGGCTATAACTCAACCAAATATGAAGGTTCACGAAAGGCGATAGAAAATAAACGTACAGAATGGGCAACTAAATTGATATCCACAATTGTAGACACCAAGATTGATCGATGGCCCACGAAAACTCAAACATGAATAGTATCTTAAATGCGACTATAACTCAACAAAAAAGAAGGTTCATAGAAAGGACAACTACAATGCAATCCACATTCGTTGTCACCAAAGTTGATTGATGGTTCAGAAAAACTCAAACATGAGCGGTTTCCTAAATGCGGCAATAACTCAACAAAAAATGAAGGTTTGCGAAAGGTGATAGAAAATACACATATAAATGGACAACTATTTTGCAATCCACGACCTTAGTCACAAAAGTTGATTAATGGCTAATGGAAACTCAAACACGAGCATTTTCCTAAATGCGGCTATAACTCAACAAATAATGAAGGCTCGTGAAAGGTGATTAAAAATATGCATACATAATACACAACTACAGTAAAATCCACAATCATAGTAACCAAAATTTATTGATGGCCCAAAACAATTCAAACATGAGCAATTTCCTATATGTGGCTATAACTGTAAAAAAGTGAAGGTTCGTGAAAGGCAATAGAGAATACGCATATAGAATGCACAACTATAGTGTAATCAACAAGCGTAGTCACCAAAATTGAATGATGGCCCATGAAAACTAAAACACGAGCGGGTTTTCTAAATATGGCTATAACTAAACCAAAAATTAAGGTTCCCGAAAGGCAATAGAAAATACGGTATAGAATGCACAACTACAGTGTAATGCATAATCGTAGTCACCAAAGTTGATTGACGGCCCATGAAAGCTCAAACACGAGTATTTGAGTTTTATGCTGCTATAACTCAAAAGAAAATGAAGTTTCATAAAAGGTCATTAAAAATATGCGTACAAAATGCACAACAACAATACACTCCACAATTGTAGTCACCAAAGTTGATCGATGGCCTATGAAAACTCAAACACGAATGTTTTCCTAAATGTAGCTATAACTCAACAAAAAATGACAACTCATCAAAGGCAATTAAAAATATGCATACATAATGCACAATTTCAGTACGATCCATAATCGTAGTCACCAAAGTTGATCGATGGCCTACAAAAACTCAAACTCGAGTAGTTTCTTAAATACAACTATAACTCAATAAAAAATGAAGGTTCGCAAAAGGCAATAGAAAATACGCATATAAAATGGACAACTACAGTGCAATCCACAATCATAGTCATGAAAGTTGATCGATGTCCTGCAAAAACTCAAACACGAGCGGTTTCCTAAGTGCAGCTATAGCTCAACAAAAAATGAAGGTTCGTGAAAGGCGATAAAAAATACATGTATAGAAGGCAAAACTAATGTGTCATCCACAATCACAGTTACCAAAGTTAATCAATGGCCCAAGAAAAATCAAACACGAGTGTTTTCCTATATCCAACTATAACTCAAAAAAAAAACAAGGTTCGTTAAATGTGATTAAAAATATGCGTACAAAATGCACAACTACAGTACAATCCACAATCGTAGACACCAAAATTGATTGATCGCCCACGAAATCTCAAATACGATTTGCTAAATGTGGCTATAACTCAACAAAAAATGAAGGTTCACAAAAGGTGATAGAAAATACGGGTACAAAATGCACAACTACAGTGCAATCCACAATAGTAGTCACCAAAGTTTATTGATGGCCCATGAAAACTCAAACACAAGTGGTTTCTTAAATGCAGCTATAACTCAACAAAAAATGAAGGTTCGCGAAAGGTGATAGAAAATACGTGTATAGAAAGCACAAGCACAGTGCAAACCACAAGCGTAAATCAAATAAACTCAAGTTTGAGTTTTCATGGGCCATTGATCAACTTTCGTGACTACGATTGTGGATTGTACTATAGTTGTGCATGTTGTAGGCATACTTTTAATTGCTTTCCATGAACCTTCAGTTTTTGTTGAGTTATAGCTGCATTTAGGATAACGCTTGTGTTTGAGTTTTCGTGGGTCATCGATCAACTTTGCAGAATACGATTTTGGATTACACTATAGTTGTCCATTTTGTATGCGTATTTTTTATCGCCTTTCGTGAAACTTCAATTTTTGTTGAGTTATAGCCGCATTTAGTAAACCCCTCATGTTTGAGTTTTCGTGGGCCATCAATCAAATTTGGTGACTGTGATTGGGGATTGCACTGTAGTTGTCCATTTTGTATGCATATTTTCTATCGACTTTCATGAAACCTTCATTTTTTGTTGACTTATAGCAACATTTAGGAGACCGCTTGTGTTTGAGTTTTCGTGGGCCATCAATCAAGTTTTTTTACTACACTTGTTCAATACACTGTAGTTGTGCATTCTATACGCATATTTTATATTGCCTTTCGTGAACATTCATTTTATTGTTTGATTTATAGCCGCATTTAGGAAACCACTTATGTTTGAGTTTTTTGGGTCATCGATCAACTTTGGTGAATACAATTGTGGATTGTAATATAGTTGTGCATTTCATTCGCATTTTTTTCATCACCTTTCATGAACCTATATTTTTTGTTGAGTCATTGCCAAATTTAGGAAACCACTCATGTTTGCATTTTTGTTGGCCATCAACCAAATTTGGTGACTGTGATTGTGGATTGTACTATAGTTGTGCATTATGTACGAATATTTTTAATCGCCTTTCATGAACCTTCATTTTTTGTTAAGTTATAGTTGCATTAAGGAAAATGCTCGTGTTTGAGTTTTCATGCACCATTGATCAATTTTGGTGACAACGATTGTGGATTACTCTATAGTTGGGCATTCTATATGCATATTTTCCATCGCCTTTCATAAACCTTTATTTTTTCGTTTAGTTATAGTTCTTACTTAGGACACCTCGCGTATTTGATTTTTCACGGGACATTGATCAACTTTGGTTTCTACAATTGTGGATTGCACTGTAATTGTCCATTCTATACGTGTCTTTTCTATCACCTTTCACGAACCTTAATTTTTTTGTTGAGTTATAGCAGCATTTAGGAAATTGCTCGAGTTTAAGTTTACGTCGGCCATCAATCCATCTTTGGTGACTATGCTTGTGGATTATACTATAGTTGTGCATTCTATACGCGTATTTTCTATCGCCTTTTGTGAACCTTCATTTTTTATTGAGTTATAGCCACATGTAGGAAACCGCTCATGTTTGAATTTTTTTGGGCCATCAATCAACTTTGGTGACCACGATTGTGGATTGTACTATAGTTGAGCATTCTCTATGCATATTTTTAATCGCCTTTCACGAACCTTCATTTTTTGTTGAGTTATAGCCACATTTAGGAAAACACTGGTGTTTGAGTTTTTGTGGGCCATCGATCAATTTAAGTGACTATGATTGTGCATTACACTGTAGATGTCCAATCTATATGTGTATTTTCTATCCCCTTTCGCAAATCTTCATTTTTTGTTGAGTTATAGCCACATTTAGGAAACCGCTCATGTTTGAGTTTTTGTGGGCCATCAATCAACTTTAGTAAATACGATTGTGGATTGTACTATAGTTGTGCATTCTGTACACAATTTTTTAATCGCCATTCACGAACCTTCATTTTTTATTGAGTTATAGCCGCATTTAGGAAAACACTCGTCTTTGAATTTTCATGGGCCATCGATCAACTTTGGTGATTACGATTGTGGATTACACTGTAGTTGTGCATTCTATACGTGTATTTTCTATCGCCCTTTGCAAACCTTCATTTTTTGTTGATTTATAGCCGCATTTAGGAAACCACTCATGTTTGAGTTTTCGTGGGCCATCGATCAACTTTGGTGATTACGCTTGTGGATGACACTATAGTTGTGCAATCTACATGTGTAGTTTCTATCGCCTTTCACAAACCTTCATTTTTGTTGAGTTACAACTACCTTTAGGAGATCGTCGTGTTTGATTTTTTGTGGACCATCAAGCAACTTTGGTGACTATGAATGTTGATTGCGCTATAGTTGTCCATTCTATACACGTATTTTCTATCGCCTTTTGTGAACCTTCATTTTCTTTTTAGTTATAGTCGCATTTAGGTAACCGCTCATGTTTGAGTTTTTGTGGCCCATCGATCAACTTTGGTGACTATGATTGTGGATTACACTGTAATTTCCCATTCTGTACGTGTATTTTCTATCGCATTTCGTGAACCTTCATTTTTTGTTGAGTTATAGTTACGAAACCACTTGTGTTTGAGTTTTTGTGGGCCATCAATAAACTTGGTGACTATGATTGTGGATTACACTATAGTTGTGCATCCTATCCACGTATTTTCACTAGTATGCAAGAACTCAAAAATAGAACCTATGAAGAGATTTTTTTTGAGAAAATAAAAAATATGGGTTTTATAGGTGCTCGTGTGCTAAAGAGACCCGGATCATCCATTTAAAAAAAAAAAAGAAATTATTCTTGAAAAAAATAGAATTTTTGAAAAGTAGAAGAAGATATAATTATAGGCAAAGCTTTTTGAATCTTTTTATGGAAAATCCGTAAAATGGGTTTTGTAGAGAATGTCGTTCTGAGTAGACCCAGATCGTCCTTTTTTCAAAAAACTAATTTTTCATCAACATGCAAGAACCCCTCAAAAATAGAATCTACAAAAAAAATTGAAAATCAAAAATATTTTATAGGTGCTCATGTGCTAAAGAGATTCAGATTGTCCATTTTTTGAAAAAATATGTTATTGAAAAGCATAGATTTTTTTGAAAAGTGGAAGCAGTATAGGTAACAGGGGCAAATTTTTATGAAAAATCTGAGAAATGGGTTTTGTAGAGAATGTCATTTTGAGTAAATCCAAATCATTTTTTGTTTAAACTTACTTTTCACTAACATGCAATAACCCCTAAAAAATAGAATCTACGAAAAAACAAAAAATTTAGGAAAATCAAAAATATGGGTTTTATAGGTGATCGTGTGCTAAAGAGACCCAGATCGTTTATATTTTCAAATTATTTGTTTTTGAAAAAGATAGATTTTTTTGAAAAGTGGAAGTAGTAGAGAATAGAGGAATTTCTTTGGCACTTTTTTATGAAAAATCTGAGAAATGGGTTTTGTAGAAAATGTCAGTCCAAGTAAACCCAGATCGTCCTTTTTTTGAAAAACTAATTTTTCACCAACATGCGAAACCCCTTAAAAATAGAATCTACGAAACAATTTTTTTTGGGAAAATAAAAAATATCAGTTTTATTGGTGCTCGTGTGCTAAAGACCTACATCGTCTGTTTTTTCAAATTATTTGCTCTTGAAAAAGATAGATTTTTTTCAAAAATGAAGCATTAGATGTAATAGGGGCATATTTTTTGAATGTTTTTATGAAAAATCTAAAAAATTGGTTTTGTAGAGAATGTTGTTCTAAGTAGACCTAGATTGTTCTTTTTCCGAAAAACTAATTTCTCACCAACATGGAAGAACCCCTCAAAAATAAAATCTACGAAACAATTTCTTATGGGAAAATTGAAATATGGGTTTTGTAGGTGCTCGTCTGCTTTAGAGAACTAGATCATTCATTGTTTGAGAAAATAAGTTGCTCTTCAAAAAGAGATTTTTTTGAAATGTAGAAGTAGTAGAGGTAATACTGGAATTTTTTTTGAATCTTTTTATGAAAAATCTGAGAAATGAGTTTTGTAGAGAATGTCGTTCTGAGTAGTTCTAGATTCACCTTTTTTCGAAAAACTAATTTTTCACTAACATTCAAGAACCCTTAAAAAATATAATGCACAATACAATTTTATTTTTTTGGGAAAATCCAAATATGGGATTTATAGGTCCTCGTCTTCTCAAGAAACCCTAATCGTCCATTTTTTCATAAAATTAGTTGTTCTTGAAAAAGATAGACTTTTTTGAAAAGTAGAAGTAGTAGAGGTAACAAAGGAAAAAAATTTGAATCTTTTTATGAAAAATCCGAGAAATGGGTTTCGTAGAGAATGTCATTCTAAGTAGACTCAGATCATCATTTTTTCGAAAAACTTATTTTTCAGCAACTTGCAAGAATCCCTCAAAAATAGAATCTACGAAACAATTTTTTTGGGGAAAATCAAAAATATCGGTTTTATAGGTGCTCATGTGCTGAAGAGACCCAAATCGTCCATTTTTTGAAAATATAAGTTTTTCTTGAAAAAGATAGATTTTTGTGAAATGTAGAAGCAGTAGAGGAAACATTTTTTTTTTAAATCGAAAGTATTGGTTTGATAGGTGTTCGTGTGCTAAAGAAACCGAGATTGTCTGTTTTATGAAAAATGAGTTCTTGAAAAAGATAAATTTTTTTGAAAAGAGAAGCAATAGAGGTAACATGGGGAAAAAATTTGAATCTTTTTATGAAAAATGGGATAAATCGGTTTTGTAGACAATGTCATTCTAAGTAGACCTAGATCGTCCTTTTTTCAAAAAACTAATATTTCACCAACATGCAAGAACCCCTCAAAAATAGAATCTACGAAACAATTTTTTTTGGAAAAATTCAAATATGGTTTCTATAGGTGCTCATGTGCTAAAGAGACCTAAATTGTCCGTTTTTTGAAAAAGTAAGTTTTTTTTGAAAAGGATAGTTTTTTTTTTTTAAAGTAGTAGAATGGGTAACAAAGGGAGATTTTTTGAATCTTTTTATGAAAAATCTGAGAAATGTGTTTTTTAGAGAATGTCATTCTTAATAGACCCAGATCATTCTTTTTTCAAAAAACTTATTTTTCACCAACATGCAAGAACCCCTTAAGAATAGAATCTATGAAACAATTTTTTTTGGGAAAATAAAAAATATGGGTTTTACTAGGGTGCTAAAGAAACCCAGATCTTCCATTCTTTAAAAAAATAAGTTGTTTTTGAAAAATATTTTTGAAAAGTAGGAGTAGAGGTAATAGAGGCAAATGGTTTGAATCTTTTTATGAAAAATCTGAGAAATGGGTTTTGTAGAGAATGTCGTTCTGAGTAGACCCACATCATCGTTTTTTGCGAAAATCTAATTTTTCACCAATATACAAGAACCGCTCAATAGAATATACAAAACAATTTTTTTGGGGAAAATAAAAAATATGGGTTTTATAGGTGCTCGTGTGCTGAAGAGATTTAGATCATTTGTTTTTTGAAAAAGATAGACTTTTTTTAAAAGTAGAAGTAGTAGATGTAACAAAGGAAAATTGTTTGAATCTTTTTATGAAAAATCTGAGAAATGGGTTTTGTAGAGAATGTCGTTCCAAGTAGACGCAAATCGTCATTTTTGTGAAAATCTAATTTTTCACCAACATATAAGAACCCCTCGAAAATCAAATCTACGAAACAAATTTTTTTGAGAAAATAAAATATGTGGGATTTATAAGTGTTCGTGTGCTGAAGAGACTTAGATCTTCTATTTTTTAAAAAAAATAAGTATTTTTTGAAAAAGATAGATTTTTTTGAATCTTTTTATGAAAAATGTGAGAAATGGGTTTTGTAGAGAATGTCGTTCTGAGTAGAGCCAGATTGTCCTTTTTTCAAAAACCTAATTTTTCAGCAACATGCAAGAACCCCTGGAAAATTGAAAGATCTACGAAACAATTTTATTTGGGAAAATAAAAAATATTGGTTTTATAGGTGCTCGTGTGCTAAAAGACACCCAATTCGTTCGTTTTTTGAAAAAATATTTTTTTCTTGAATACAATAGATTTTTTTGAAAAGTAGAAGCAATAGAGGTAATAAAGGCAATTTTTTGAATCTGTTTTATGAAAAATCTAAGAAATGGGTTTTGTAGAGAATGTCGTTATGAGTATACCCATATCATCATTTTTTCAAAAATCTATTTTTTCATCAACATGCAAAAACCCCTAAAAAATAGAATCTACGAAACAATACTTTTTGGGAAAAGTGAAAATATGGGTTTTATAGATGCTCATGTTGTAAAGAGACCTAGATCGTCCGTTTTTTTCAAAAATAAGTTGCTTTTGAAAAAAATAGAGTTTTTTCAAAAGTAGAAGCAGTAGAGATAACAGAGGCAAATTTTTTGAATCTTTCAATGAAAAATCCTATATATGTATATAAAAAACATATTTTGGATTTTTCAAAAAGAAAATTGTTGAGTTAAGGCCCCATTTAGTAAAATGCTCGTGTTTGAGATTTCTTGGGAAATCAATCAACTTTGGTGACTATGATTGTGGATTACACTATAGTTGTGCATTCTATACGCGTATTTTCTATCACCTTTCACGAACCTTCATTTTTCATTGAGTTATAGCTGCACTTGGAAAACTGCTCGTGTTTGAGTCTTCATTAGCCATTGATCAAAATTGGTTACTACGATTGTGGATTGCACTGTAGTTGTGCATTATGTACGCATATTTTCTATCGCCTTTTGCGAATTTCATTTTTTGTTGAGTTATAGCAACATTCAGGGAACTGCTTGAGTTTTTGTTTTAATGGGCCATCGATCAAATTTGGTCACTACACTTGTGGATAAGAGTGTAGTTGTGCATTCTATATGTGTATTTTCTGATAGCCTTTCGCAAACCTTCATTTTTTGTTGAGTTATAGCTGCATTTAGGAAACTACTACTATTTGACTTTTTGTTTGCCATCAATCAACTTTGGTGACAAAGATTGTGGATTGTACTATAGTTGTGCATTTTGTATGCTTCTATTTAATCACCTTTCAGCACCCTTCACTTTTTGTTGAGTTATAATTTATGAAAACACTCATGTTTGAGTTTTCTTGGGCTATCAATCAACTTTGGTGACTACGATTGTGGATTACACTATAGTTGTGCATTCTATATGCATATTTTCTATCGCCTTTCACAAACCTTTATTTTTTGTTAAGTTATAGCTTCACTTAAGAAACCACTCGTGTTTGAGTTTTTGTGGGCCATCGATCAACTTTATTGATTACGATTATGGATTGCACTGTATTTGTCCATTTTGTACATGTATTTTCTATCGCCTTTTGTGAACGTTCATTTTTTTGTTAGTTATAGTCGTATTTAGGAAACTACTCGTATTTGAGTTTTTGTGGGCTATCAATCAACTTTGGTGACTATGATCCTGGAATGTACTATAATTGTGCATTCTATACACATATTTTTAATTGCATTTCATGAACCTTCATTTTTTGTTGAGTTATAGTCGCATTTAGGAAAACACTTGTGTTTGAGTTTTCATAGGCCATCAATTGAAACTTTGGTGACTACAATTATGGATTGCACTATAGTTGTCCATTATGTATGCATATTTTCTATCGCCTTTCACAAACCTTCATTTTTCATTGAGTTATAGCCGCACTTATGAAAACGCTCATGTTTGAAATTTCGTGGGTCATCGATCAACTTTGCCGCATTTAGGAAATCGCTTGTATTTGAGTTTTAGTAGGCCATGATCAACTTTGGTGACTACGATTGTGGATTGCATTGTAGGTGTGCATTACGAATGCTAATTCTTTATCTCCTTTCGCAAACCTTCATGTTTTGTTGAGTTATAGATTCATTTAGCAAACCGCTTGTGTTTGAGTTTTTGTGGGCCATTGATCAACTTTGGTGACTACAATTTTGGACTGCACTGAAGTTGTCCATTTTGTACGTGTATTTTCTATCACCTTTCGCGAACCTTCATTTTTTGTTGAGTTATATCCGCATTCAGGAAAATGCTCCTGTTTGAGTTTTTGTGGGCCATCAGTCAACTTTGATGACTACGATTGTGGATTACACTGTAGTTTGCATTTTGTACATGTATTTTCGCTCGCATTTCGTGAACCTTCATTTTTCATTGAGTTATAGTTGCACTTAGGAAATCGTTCGAGTTTGAGTTTTCGTGGGCCATCGATCAAATTTGGTGACTACACTTGTGGATTAAACTATATTTTTGTGTTCTATATGCGTATTTTCTATTGCCTTTCATGAACCTTCATTTTTTTTTATTTATAGCCGCATTTAGGAAACAACTCATGATTGAGATTTTGTGGGCTATCGATCAAGTTTGGTGACTACGATTGTGGATTACATTGTAATTGTGCATTCTATAGACGTGTTTTCTATCGCCTTTCATGAACCTTTCATTTTTGTTGAGTTATATCCGCATTTAGGAAAACGCGCGTGTTTGAATTTTCGTGGACCATCAATCAACTTTGATGACTATGATTGTGGATTACACTTTAGTTATGCATTCTATACATGTATTTTCTCTAGCGTTTCACAAAACTTCATTTTTCATTGAGTTATAGTTGCACTTAGGAAACCGCTCATGTTTGAGTTTTTGTGGGCCATTGATAAACTTTGGTGACTACAATTCTGGATTGTATTGAAGTTGTCAATTTTGTACGTGTATTTTCTATCGCCTTTTGCGAACCTTTATTTTTTGTTGAGTTATATCCGCATTTAGGAAAATGCTCGTGTTTGAGTTTTTGTGGGCCATGAATAAACTTTGATGACTATGATTGTGGATTACACTATAGTTGTGCATTGTATACACGTATTCTCTCTCACATTTTCTGAACCTTCATTTGTGATTGAGTTATAGTTGCACTTAGGAATCCGCTCATGTTTGAGTTTTCGTGGCCCATCGATAAACTTTGGTGACTACGATTCTGGATTGCACTGTAGTTGTCCATTATGTACCTGTATTTTCTATCACCTTTTGTGAACCTTCATTTTTTGTTGAGTTATAGCCACATTTAAGAAACCGTTCAAGTTTGAGCTTTCATGGGTCATCGATCAAATTTGGTGACTACGCTTGTGGATTAAACTGTATTTTTTGATTCTATACGCGTATTTTCTATCGCCTTTCACAAACCTTCATTTTTTTTTAGTTATAGCCGCATTTAGGAAACAGCTCATGTTTGATATTTTGTGGGCCATCGATCAAGTTTGGTGACTACGATTGTGGATTACATTGAAGTTGTGCATTCTATAGACATGTTTTCTATCACCTTTCATGAACCTTTCATTTTTTTTGAGTTATAGCCGCATTTAGGAAACCACTCATGTTTGAGTTTCTATGGGCCATCAATGAACTTTGGTGACTACAATTGTGGATTGTACTCTAGTTGTGTATTTTATACGAATATTTTTACTCACCTTTCATGAATCTTTATTTTGTATTGAGTTATAGCCGCATTTAGCAAAACGCTCGTGTTTGAGTTTTCGTGGGCCATCTATCAACTTTGGTGACTACGATTGTGGATTACATTATAGTTGTGCATTCTATACACATATTTTCTATCACCTTTCTTCAACCTTCATTTTTTAGTTAGTTATAGCCGTACTTAGGAAGTCGATCGTGTTTGATTTTTCGTGGACCATCGATCAACTTTGATGACTACGATTGTGGATTGCACTATAGTTGTATTTTCTATCACCTTTCGCGAATCTTCATTTTTTGTTGAGTTATAGCTACATTTAGGAAACTGGCTGAGTTGAAGTTTATGTGTGTCATTGATCAATATTGGTGACTATAATTTTGGATTGCACTATAGGTGTCCATTTTATATGCGTATTTTCTATCACCTTTCATGAACGTTCATTTCTTATTGAGTTATAAATGCATTTAGGAAACCGCTCATGTTTGAGTTTTCGTGGGCCATTGATCATCTTCAGTGCCTACGCTTGTGGATTACACTGTAGTTGTCCTTTGTATATAAGTATTTTCTATTGCCTTTTGTGAACCTTCATTTTTTGTTGAGGTATAGCTATATTCAGGAAACCGCTCATGTTTGAGTTTTTTTTGGCATTCGATCAATTTTGGTCACTACGATTGTGGATTGCACTCTAGTTGTGCATTATGAAAACTAACTTTTTCCTTATAGCTGCATTTAGGAAACTACTCGTCTTTGAGTTTTTGTGGGCCAACAATCAACTTTGGTGACTACGATTGTGGATTGTGTTGTAGTTGTGCATTCTGTACACATATTTTTAATCTCCTTTCATGAACCTTCATTTTTTGTTGAGTTCAAGTGGCATTTAGGAAAATGCTCGTGTTTGACTTTTTATGGGCGATCAATCAACTTTGGTGACCACGATTGTGGATTACTCTATAGCTGTGCATTCTATACATGTATTTTCTATTGCCTTTCACGAACCTTCATTTTTCGTTCAGTTATACCGCACTTAGGAAACCAACATGTTTGAGTTTTCCTATGCCATCGATAAAATTTGGTGACTACGAATGTGGATTGCATAGTAGTTCTCCATTTTGTGCGCATATTTTCTATCGCCTTTAGTGAACCTTTAATTTTTGTCTAGATATAGCTGCATTTAGGAAACCACTATGGTTTGAGTTTTCGTGGGCCATCGATTGAAAATGATGACTACACTTATGGATTACATAGTAGTTGTGCATTCTATTCACATATTTTCTATCACCTTTCGCTAACCATCATTTTTCGTTGTGTGATAGCCGAATTTAGGAAACCGCTCTTGTTTGAGTTTTCGTGGGATATCAATCTACTTTAGTGACAATGTTTGTGGATTGCACTGTAGTTGTCCATTTTCTAAGTGTATTTTGTATCGCCTTTCGCAAATATTCATTTTTTGTTCAGTTATAGCTGCATTTAGGAAAATGCTCATTTTTCACTTTCGTGCGCCATCGTTCAACTTTGGTGACTACACTTATGGATTACATTGTACTTGTGCATTCTATATGTGTATTTTCTATCACCTTTCGCAAACCTTCATTTTTTGTTGAGTTATAGCCGCAATTAGGAAACTACTTGTGTAAGAGTTTTTGTGGGTCATCAATCAACTTTGGTGACTACACTTGTGGATTACACAGTATTTGTGCATTCTATACATGTATTTTTTATCGTCTTTCAAAAACCTTCATTTTTTGTTGAGTTATAGCCATAATTTGGAAACCGCTCATGTTTGAGTTTTTGTGGGTGATCGATCAATTTTGGTGACTACGACTATGTATTGTACTACAGTTGCACATTAGATACGCATATTTTTCATTTCCTTTCACGAACTTTCATTTTTTGTTAAGTTATAGCGACATTTAGGAAAACTCTTGTGATTGAGTTTTCATGGGCTATCAGTCAACTTTGGTGACTACTATTGTGCATTAAACTAAAGTATTGCATTTTATATGCATATTTTCTATCACCTTTCGCAAACCTTTACTTTTCATTGAGTTATACCTACACTTAGGAAACCACTCGTGTTTGAGTTTTCGTAGGCTATGGATAAACTTTCGTGACTACGACTATAGTTGTCCATTTTGTATGTGTATTTTCTATCGCATTTTGCGAACCTTCTTCTTTTGGTCAGTTATAACCACATTTAGGAAACCGCTCGAGTTTGAGTTTTCGTGGGCCATCGATCAACTTTGGTGACTAGGCTTCTGGATTACACTTTAGTTGTACATTCTACATGCGTATTTTCTACCACCTTTCGTGAACCTTCATTTTTTGTTGAGTTATAGCGGAATATAGAAAACTACTCGTGTTTGAGTTTTTTTGGGCCATCGACCAACTTTGGTCACTACGATTGTGGATTACACTGTAGTTGTGGATTCTATACACGTATTTTTTATTCTCTTTCGCGAACCTTCCGTTTTTGTTGAGTTATAGCTGGATTTAGGAAAGCACTCATGTCTAAGTTTTTGTGGGCTATCGATCAAATTTGGTGACTAGCTTGTGGATTACAATGTAGTTGTGAATTCTATACGCATATTTTCTATCTCACATCGTGAACCTTTATTTTTCGTTGAGTTATACCCGCATTTAAGAAACCACTGATCTTTGAGTTTTTGTGGCCAATTAATCAACTTTGGTGACTACGATTGTGGATTGTACTTTAGTTGTTCTGCACACATATTTTTAATTGCCCTTCACAATCCTTCATATTCTATTGAGTTATAGCCGCAATTATGTAAACACTCGTGTTTGAGTTTTCATGTGCCATCGATCAACTTTGGTGACTACGATTGTAGATTGCACTGTAGTTCTACATTTTGTACAAGTATTTTCTATCGCCTTTCCTGAACCTTTAATTTTTGATGAGTTATAGCTACATTTAGGAAACCACTCAACTTTGAGTTTTTTTGGGCCATTGATCTTGTTTGGTGACTACACTTTTGGATTACACCATAGTTGTACATTCTATATGCGTATTTTCTATCACCTTTCGAGAAATTTAATTTATTGTTGAGTTATAGCCGCATTTAGGAAACACTTGAGTTTGAGTTTTCATGGTACAACGATCAACTTTGGTGACTACGCTTGTGGATTACACTGTTCTTGTGCATTCTACACAAGTATTTTCTATTAGCTTTCACAAACCTTGATTTTTTGTTGAGTTATAGCCGCATTTAGGAAACTGCTCATGTTTAAGTTTTTATGGGCCATCGATCTACTTTGGTGACTACTCTTGTGTATTGTACCGTAGTTGTTCATTCTGTATGCATATTTTTAATCGCCTTTCACGAACCTTCATTTTTTGTTGAGCTATAGACGCATTTAGGAAAATGCTAGTGTATGAGTTTTCCTCCATCGATCAATTTTTGTGACTACCCTTGTGGATTACATTGTATTTGTGCACTCTATACACATATTTTCTATCAACTTTGGTGACCACAATTGTTGATTACACTATAGTTGTGCACTCTATACGCGTGTTTTATATTGCCTTGAACGAACCTTTATTTTTTGTTGAGTTATAGCCACATTTAGGAAACCGCTCGTGTTTTAGTTTTCATGGGCCATCGATCAACTTTGGTCACTACGATTGTGGATTGCACTATAGTTGTCCATATTGTAGTTGTGTATTTTGTACGTATATTTTTAATCGCCTTTCATGAACCTTCATTTTTTGTTGAGTTATAATTTAGTAAAACACTCGTGTTTGGGTTTTGGTGACTATGATTGTGGATTATACTATAGTTGTCCATTCTGTAGATGTGTATTCTTTATAACCTTATGCAAACCTTCATTTTTTGTTGAGTTATAGCCGCATTTAGGAAACTACTCGAGATTGAGTTTTCGTGGGTGATCGATCAACTTTGGTGACTACACTTGTGGATTACATTGTAGTTGTGCATTCTATACACATAGTTTTTATCACTTTTCACAAATCTTCATTTTTTGTTGAGTTATAGCCATAGTTAGGAAACTACTCATGTTTGAGTTTTCAGGTGCCATCGATCAACTTTGGTCACTACAAGTGTGGATTGCACTATAGTTGTCTATTATGTACGCGTATTTTCTATCGATATTTCTGAACCTTCAGTTTTGTTGAGTTATAGCCACATTTACGAAACCCACTTGAGTTTGAATTTTTGTTGGCAATCGATCAATTTTCGTGACTATGCTTCTGTATTACACTGTAGTTGTGCATTCTATATGCATATTTTCTATCGCCTTTCACAAACCTTCATTTTTCGTTGAGTTATAGCTGCACTTAGGAAACCGCTCGTGTTTGAGTTTTCATGGGCCATCGATCAACTTTGGTCACTACGAATGTGGATTGCAATATAGTTGTCCATTCTATACGCGTATTTTCTATCACCAGTTGTGAAACTTCATTTTTTGTTGAGTTATGGCCGCATTTAGGAAACCCGCTCGAGTTTGAATCAACTTTGGTGACTACACTTGTGGATTGCACTACTGTTGCCCATTTTGTATGCGTATTTTCTATCGCCTTTTGCGAACCTTTATACTTTTTTGAGTTATAGCCCCATTTAGCAAACCGCTTGATTTTGAGTTTACATGGGTCATTGATAAACTTTGGTTACACTTGTGGATTACATTGTAGTTGTGCAAGTTGTGCATTTTATAGGCGTGTTTTCTAGCGCCTTTCGCGGACCTTCATTTTTTGTTAAGTTATAGCCGCATTTAGGTAAAAGCTCATATTTGAGTTTTTGTGGGCCATCGATCAACTTTGGTGACTACTGTTGTCGATTACACTGTTGTTGTCCATTCTATACACATATTTTCACCAACATGCAAGAACCCCTTCAAAATAGAATCTACGAAACAATTTTTTTTGGGAAAATAAAAAATATGGGTCTTATAGGTGCTCGGGTGCTAAAGAGACCCAAATTGTCTATTTTTTAAAAAAAATAAGTTGTTCTTGGAAAACATAGATTTTTTGAAAAGTAGAAGCACTAGACGTAATGGAGGCAAATTGTTTGAATCTTTTTATGAAAAATCTAGGAAATGGGTTTTGTAGAGAATGTCGTTTTAACTAGACCTAGATCGTCCTTTTTTCAAAAAACTAATTATTCACCAGCATGCAAGAACCCCTAAAAAATATAATCTACAATACAATTTCTTTTTGGGAAAGTCAAAAATATGGGCTTTATAGGTGCACATGTGCTGAAAGACTCAAATCATCCATTTTTTGAAAAAATAAGTTATTTTTGAAAAAGAATGATTTTTTTAAAAGTATAAGTGCTCGTGTGCTCTAGGAAACCACTAGTGTTTGCGAATGTTGATTTTTTGTTGAGTTATGGGTGCATTTAGGAAATTGCTCATGTTTGAGTTTTCATGGGCCATTGATCAACTTTGGTGACTACGATTCTGGATCGCACTCTAGTTGTCCATTTTGTACGTGTATTTTCTATCGCCTTTTGTGAACCTTTACTTTTTGTTGAGTTATAGCTATATTTAGGAAACTGCGTGAGTTTGAGTTTTCATGGGCTATCAATCAACTTTGGTGACTACGCTTGTGGATTACATTATAGTTGTGCATTATATACCCGTATTTTCTATCACCTTTCAGGAACCTTCATTTTTTCTTAAGTTATAGCAGCATTTACAAAACCGCTCATTTTTTAGTTTTTGTGGGCCATCAATCAACTTTGGTGACTACGATTGTGGATTGTACTGTAGTTATGCACTCAGTACACATATTTTTAATCATCGTTCACGAATTTTGAATTTTTGATAAATTATAGGCGTATTTAGAAAAATGCTCATGTCTAGGTTTTGGTGGGCATTGATTAACTTTGATGACTATGATTGTGGTATACTGTAGTTGAGCATTCTATAAGCGTATTTTCTATCACCTTCCGCAAACCTTCATTTTTCATTAACTATCGTATTTTAGTTTTCATGGGCCATCAATCAACTTTCGTAGCTACGATTGTGGATTACACTATACTTGTGCATTATAAGTTTATTCTCTATCACCTTTTGTGAACCTTTATTTTTCATTGAGTTATAGCTGCACTTAGGAAACCGCTCAAGTTTTAGTTTTCGTGGGCCATCAATCAACTTTGGTGACTACGCTTGTGGATTACACTATAGTTGTGCATTGTATATAGGTATTTTCTATTGCCTTTCATGAACCTTCATTTTTTGTTGAGTTATAGCTGCACTTAGGAAACTCCTCGTGTGTGAGTTTTTGTGGGTTATCAATCAAATTTGGTGACTACGATTGTGGATTGATTGTAGTTGTACATTCTGTATGTGTATTTTCTATTGCCTTTCGTGAAACTTCATCTTAGTTGAGTTATAGCCGCATTTAGGAAACTGCTCGAGTTTGAGTTTTCGTCGGCCATCAATCAACTTTGTTGACTATGCTTGTGGATTACACTATATTTGTGCATTCTATACACATATTTTCTATTGCCTTTCGGAAACCTTCATTTTTTGTTGAGTTATAGCCGCATTTAGGAAACTGCTCATGTTTGAGTTTTTGTTTCCCATCGATACTCTTTGGTGACTAAGATGGTGGATTACACTGTTGGAGTGCATTCTATATACGTATTTTCTATCGCCTTTTGCGAACCTTCATTTTTTTTTGAGTTATAGTAGGAATTAGGAAACCGCTCATGTTTGAGTTTTCTGGGGCAATCGATCAATTTTGGTGACTACCATTGTGGATTGCACTGTAGTTGTCCATTTTGTATGTGTATTTTTTATTGCCTTTCGTGAACTTCCATTTTTTGTTTAGTTATAGCCACATATAGGAAACTACTCAACTTTGAGTTTTTATGGGCCATTTATCAATTTAAGAACCTTCATTTTTTTTTGTGTTATAGCCGCATTTACGAAAGCGTTCATGTTTGAGTTTTCGTGGGCCATCGATTAACTTTGGTGACTACGCTTGTGAATTACATTGTAGTTGTCCATTCTATCGACTTTCGCGAACCTTCATTTTTTATTGAGTTATAGCCACACTTAGGAAACCGCTCATGTTTAGTTTTTTGTGGGCCATCGATCATCTTTGGTGACTATGATTGTGGATTGCACTATAGTGATTAGTTTTGTACGTTTATTTTCTAGCCGCTTTTTGGAAACCGCTCGAGTTTGAGTTATCATGGGACATCGATAAACTTATGTGACTACGCTTATGGATTACACTATAGTTGTGCATTCTATACAAGTATTTTCTATCGCCTTTCGCAAACCTTTAGTTTTTGTTGGGTTATATTCGCATCTAGGAAATCGCTCGTGTTTGACTTTTTGTGGGCCATCGATCAACTTTGGTGATTACGATTGTGGATTACACTGTAGTAGTGCATTTTATACATATATTTTATATCACCTTTTGCGAACCTTCATTTTTTGTTGACTTATAGGTGCATTTTGTAAACCACTCGAGTTTGAGTGTTTGTTGGCCATCAATTGACTTTGGTGACTACGATTGTGGATTGTACTGTAGGTGTGTGTTTTGTATGCATATTTTTAATCACTTTTCACAAACCTTCATTTTTTGTTTAGTTATAGCTGTATTTAGGAAACTGCTCGTATTTGAGTTTTTGTGGGCTATGATTGTGGATTACAATGTAGTGCAATCTGTATGCGTATTTTCTATCGCCTATACCTAACCTTCATTTCTCATTGAGTTTTTGTGGACCATCAATCAACTTTGATGACTACAATTGTGGCTTGCAAGCTAGTTGTATGTACGCATATTTTCGATCGCCTTTAGTGAACCTTCATTTTTATTTGAGTGATAGCCGCATTTAGGAAACTACTCGTGTTCGAGTTTTCGTAGGCCATCAATCAACTTTGGCAACTAAGATTGTGGATTACACTATAGTTCTGCATTTTATACACGTATTTTCTATCATGTTTTGCAAACCTTCATTTTTTGTTGAGTTATAGTAGCATTTAGGAAACCGCTCATGTTTGAGATTTCGTGGGCCATCGATGAACTTTGGTGACTATGATTGTGGATTACACTGTAGTTTTGCATTCTATATGCATATTTTCGAGTTTGATTTTTCATGAGCCATCGATCAACTTTGGTGACTATGCTTGCGAATGACATTGTAGATGTGCATTTTATACGTGTATTTTCTATCTCCTTTCATGAACCTTCATTTTTTGTGAGTTATAGCCACATTTAGGAAACCACTCGTATTGGAGTTTTCGTGGGTCATCAATAAACTTTGGTGTCTATAATTGTGGATTGCACTAGATAGTTCATTTTTTATGTGTATTTTCTATCTCCTTTTATGAACCTTCATTTTTTTTTACGTAATAGCCAAATTTAAAAAACCGCTCGTGTTTGAGTTTTCGTGGGCCATCGATCAACTTTGGTGACTACAATTGTGGATTACACTATACTTGTTCATTTTATACACATATTTTCTATCACTATTTGCGAACCTTCATTTTTCGTTGAGTTATAGCCGCACTTAGGTAGCCACTCGTGTTTGAGTTTTCATGGGCCATCGATCAACTTTGGTGACTCCGATCGTGGATTACATTGTAATTTTGCATTCTATATGTGTATTTTCTATCACCTTTTGTGAACCTTCATTTTTCGTTGAGTTATAGCTGCACTTATGAAACTGCTCATGTTTGGGTTTTCATGGGCCATCGATCAACTTTGGTGACTACGCTTGTGGATTACACTGTAGTTGTGCATTCTATACGAGTTTTTTGTATGGACTTTTCTGAACCTTCATTTTTCGGTGAGTTATAGCCACTTTTAGGAAACCTCTCATGTTTGAGTTTACGTACGCCATCGATCAACTTTGGTGACTTCGATTGTGGATTGCACTGTAGTTGTGAATTCTATACGCATATTTTCTATCCCCTTTTGTGAACCTTCATTTTTCATTGACTTGTAGCCGCATTTGAGAAACTGCCTGAGTTTGAGTAATCGTGGGCCATTGATCAAATTTGGTGACTACGTTGTGGATTGCACTGTAGTTGTCCATTTGCACACGTATTTTCTATCGTCGTTCGTGAACCTTCATTTTTCTTTGAGCTATAGCCACGTTTAGGAATCCACTTGTGTTTGAGTTTTCATGGGCCATCGATAAACTTTGTTGACTACAATTCTAGATTGCACTATAATTTTCCATTTTGTACACATATTTTCAATTGCATTTCAGGAACCCTCATTTTTTGTTGAGTTATAGCTGCATTTAGGAAACTGCTCGTGTTTGAGTTTTGTGGGCCATCGATCAACTTTGGTGATGATGATTTTGAATTACACTGTAGTTGTGCATTCTACACACATTTTTTCTATCGCTTTTAACCAAGCTTCTTTTTTTCTTGAGTTATAGCTGCATTTAGGAAACCACTCATGTTTGACTTTTTGTGGGCCATCGATCAACTATGTTGACAACGATCGTGGATTGTACTGTGATTGTGCATTATGTAAGGATATGTTTAATCGCCTTTCATGAACCTTCATTTTTTATTGAGTTATAGCCACATTTATGAAACCACTCGTGTATTAGTTTTCGTGGGCCGTCGATCAATTTTGGTGACTACTATTTTACATTATAATATAGTTGTGAATTCTATCAGCGTATTTTCTATGCGCTTTCTCGAAATGTTAACTTTTTTCTTGAGTTATAGCCACATATAGGAAACCACTTGTGTTTGAGTTTTCGTGTGCCATCAATCAACTTTGGTGACTATGATTGTGGATTGTACTATAGTTTTGCATTTTGTAGGCATATTTTTATTTGCCTTTCACGGACGTTCAATTTTTTTTAGTTTATCTGCATTTAGGAAACCGCTCGTGTTTGATTTTTCGTGGGCTATCAATCAACTTTGGTGACTACAATGGTGGATTAAACTGTAGTTGTTCATTCTATACACGTATTTTCTATCACCTTTCCTGAATCTTTAGGAAACCATTCATGTTTCAGTTTTTTTGGGCCATCAATCAGCTTTGGTGACTACGATTGTTGATTGCACTATAGTTGTGCATTTTCTATGCATAGTTTTTATTGACTCTTACGAAACTTTATTTTTTGTTGAGTTATAGCCACATTTAGGAAAATCCTCATGTTTGATATTTCGGGGACCATCAATCAACTTTAGTGACTACAATTGTGGATTACATTGTAGTTGTATATGCGTATTTTCTATCGACTTTCGTGAACTTTCAATATTCGTTGAGTTATAACCGCACTTAGCAAACCGCTTGTCTTTGATTTTTGTGGGCCATCAATCAACTTTTGTGACTAAGATTATGGATTGCACTGTAGTTGTTCATTATGTATATGTATTTTCTATCGCCTTTCACGAACCTTCATTTTTTGTTGAGTTATAGAAACCGCTTGAGTTTGAGTTTTCGTGGTCCATCGATCAACTTTGGTGACAACCATTGTAGATTGTACTGTAGTTGTGCATTCTATATGGGTATTTCTATAACTTCTCGTGAACCTTCAATTTTCATTGAGTTAGAGCCGTACTTAGGAAATCGCTCATGTTTGAGTTTTTGTGGGCTATCAATCAATTTTGGTGACTACGGTTGTGGATTGCACTGTAGTTTTCTATTTTTTACACATATTTTCTATTGCCTTTCACGAACCTTCATTTTTTCTTAATTTATAGCCACATTTAGGAAACCGCTCGAGTTTATGTTTTCACGGGAAATCGATCAACTTTGGTGACAACAATTGTGGATTGTATTGTAGTTGTGCATTTTGTACACATGTTTTTAACCACTTTTCATAAAACTTCATTTATTGTTGAGTTATAGCCGTATTTAGGAAACCGCTCATATTTGAGTTTTTCGCAGTCCATAGATAAATTTTGGTGACTACGATTGTGGATTGCACTGTACTTATCGAATCTTTGTGTATTTTCTATAGCCTTTCACGAACATTCATTTTTTGTTGACTTATAGCTGCATTTAGGAAACCGCTCGTGATTGAGTTTTTGTGGGCCATCGATCAACTTTGGTGACTACGATTGTGGATTACACTGTACTTGTTCATTATGTACGTGTATTTTCTATCGCCTTTCGCAAACCTTCATTTTTTGTTGAGTTATAGCCGCATTTAGGAAAACGCTTGTGTTTTGAGTTTTCATGGGCCTTCGGTCAACTTTGGTGAGTACGATTGTGGATTACAATATAATTATGCATTCTATACATATTTTTCTATCACCTTTCGCATACCTTCATTTGTTGTTGAGTTATAGTTGGACTTATGAAACCCCTCGTGTTTGAGTTTTCATGGGCCATCGATCAACTTTGGTGACTACGATTGTGGATTGCAATGTAGTTGTCTATTTTGTGTGTGTATTTTCTATCCCCTTTCGCGAACCTTCATCTTTTGTTGAATTATAGCTACATTTACGAAAACGCTCGTGTTTCAGTTTTCGTGCGCCATCGATCAACTTTGGTGACTACAATTGTGGATTACACTACAGTTGTGCATTCTATACGCGTATTTTCTTTCACGTTTCGCAAATGTCCATTTTTTGTTGAGTTATAGCCATAGTTAGGAAATCTCTTATGTTTGAGTTTTTGTGGGCCATTGATCCACTTTGGTGACTACGATTGTAGATTGCACTGTAGTTATCCAATCTTCACTTGTATTTTCTATCGCCTTTCATGAACCTTC
>VDFB02267640.1:0-30383 GCA_007258455.2 Sequoia sempervirens | reverse complement strand
TCATTTTTTGTTGAGTTATAGTAGCATTTAGGAAACCGCTCATGTTTGAGATTTCGTGGGCCATCGATGAACTTTGGTGACTATGATTGTGGATTACACTGTAGTTTTGCATTCTATATGCATATTTTCGAGTTTGATTTTTCATGAGCCATCGATCAACTTTGGTGACTATGCTTGCGAATGACATTGTAGATGTGCATTTTATACGTGTATTTTCTATCTCCTTTCATGAACCTTCATTTTTTGTGAGTTATAGCCACATTTAGGAAACCACTCGTATTGGAGTTTTCGTGGGTCATCAATAAACTTTGGTGTCTATAATTGTGGATTGCACTAGATAGTTCATTTTTTATGTGTATTTTCTATCTCCTTTTATGAACCTTCATTTTTTTTTACGTAATAGCCAAATTTAAAAAACCGCTCGTGTTTGAGTTTTCGTGGGCCATCGATCAACTTTGGTGACTACAATTGTGGATTACACTATACTTGTTCATTTTATACACATATTTTCTATCACTATTTGCGAACCTTCATTTTTCGTTGAGTTATAGCCGCACTTAGGTAGCCACTCGTGTTTGAGTTTTCATGGGCCATCGATCAACTTTGGTGACTCCGATCGTGGATTACATTGTAATTTTGCATTCTATATGTGTATTTTCTATCACCTTTTGTGAACCTTCATTTTTCGTTGAGTTATAGCTGCACTTATGAAACTGCTCATGTTTGGGTTTTCATGGGCCATCGATCAACTTTGGTGACTACGCTTGTGGATTACACTGTAGTTGTGCATTCTATACGAGTTTTTTGTATGGACTTTTCTGAACCTTCATTTTTCGGTGAGTTATAGCCACTTTTAGGAAACCTCTCATGTTTGAGTTTACGTACGCCATCGATCAACTTTGGTGACTTCGATTGTGGATTGCACTGTAGTTGTGAATTCTATACGCATATTTTCTATCCCCTTTTGTGAACCTTCATTTTTCATTGACTTGTAGCCGCATTTGAGAAACTGCCTGAGTTTGAGTAATCGTGGGCCATTGATCAAATTTGGTGACTACGTTGTGGATTGCACTGTAGTTGTCCATTTTGCACACGTATTTTCTATCGTCGTTCGTGAACCTTCATTTTTCTTTGAGCTATAGCCACGTTTAGGAATCCACTTGTGTTTGAGTTTTCATGGGCCATCGATAAACTTTGTTGACTACAATTCTAGATTGCACTATAATTTTCCATTTTGTACACATATTTTCAATTGCATTTCAGGAACCCTCATTTTTTGTTGAGTTATAGCTGCATTTAGGAAACTGCTCGTGTTTGAGTTTTGTGGGCCATCGATCAACTTTGGTGATGATGATTTTGAATTACACTGTAGTTGTGCATTCTACACACATTTTTTCTATCGCTTTTAACCAAGCTTCTTTTTTTCTTGAGTTATAGCTGCATTTAGGAAACCACTCATGTTTGACTTTTTGTGGGCCATCGATCAACTATGTTGACAACGATCGTGGATTGTACTGTGATTGTGCATTATGTAAGGATATGTTTAATCGCCTTTCATGAACCTTCATTTTTTATTGAGTTATAGCCACATTTATGAAACCACTCGTGTATTAGTTTTCGTGGGCCGTCGATCAATTTTGGTGACTACTATTTTACATTATAATATAGTTGTGAATTCTATCAGCGTATTTTCTATGCGCTTTCTCGAAATGTTAACTTTTTTCTTGAGTTATAGCCACATATAGGAAACCACTTGTGTTTGAGTTTTCGTGTGCCATCAATCAACTTTGGTGACTATGATTGTGGATTGTACTATAGTTTTGCATTTTGTAGGCATATTTTTATTTGCCTTTCACGGACGTTCAATTTTTTTTAGTTTATCTGCATTTAGGAAACCGCTCGTGTTTGATTTTTCGTGGGCTATCAATCAACTTTGGTGACTACAATGGTGGATTAAACTGTAGTTGTTCATTCTATACACGTATTTTCTATCACCTTTCCTGAATCTTTAGGAAACCATTCATGTTTCAGTTTTTTTGGGCCATCAATCAGCTTTGGTGACTACGATTGTTGATTGCACTATAGTTGTGCATTTTCTATGCATAGTTTTTATTGACTCTTACGAAACTTTATTTTTTGTTGAGTTATAGCCACATTTAGGAAAATCCTCATGTTTGATATTTCGGGGACCATCAATCAACTTTAGTGACTACAATTGTGGATTACATTGTAGTTGTATATGCGTATTTTCTATCGACTTTCGTGAACTTTCAATATTCGTTGAGTTATAACCGCACTTAGCAAACCGCTTGTCTTTGATTTTTGTGGGCCATCAATCAACTTTTGTGACTAAGATTATGGATTGCACTGTAGTTGTTCATTATGTATATGTATTTTCTATCGCCTTTCACGAACCTTCATTTTTTCTTGAGTTATAGCCGCTTTTAGGAAACCGCTTGAGTTTGAGTTTTCGTGGTCCATCGATCAACTTTGGTGACAACCATTGTAGATTGTACTGTAGTTGTGCATTCTATATCGTGTTCTACTCTTCGTGAACCTTAAATTTTTGTTGAGTTAGAGCCGTGCCGGAAATCGGCTCATGTTTGAGTTCAGGTAGGCTACATCAATCAACTTTGGTGAAATCTGATTGTGGATTACCTTTGTAGTTTTCTATTTTTTACATATTTTCTATTGCGCTTTCTGAACCTTCATTCTTTCGCCCAATTTATAGCCACATTTAGGAAACCGCTCATATTTGAGTTTTTCGCAGTCCATAGATAAATTTTGGTGACTACGATTGTGGATTGCACTGTACTTATCGAATCTTTGTGTATTTTCTATAGCCTTTCACGAACATTCATTTTTTGTTGACTTATAGCTGCATTTAGGAAACCGCTCGTGATTGAGTTTTTGTGGGCCATCAATCAACTTTGGTGACTACGATTGTGGATTACTGTATATTATTTAATATTTTCGTATTTTCTATAAGCCTTTAAAACTTCATTTTTTGTTGAGTTATAGCCGCATTTAGGAAAACACTTTCGTGTTTTGAGTTTTCGTCGGGCCTTGGTCAACTTTGGTGAGAATGCGATTGTAGTTACAATATAATTGTGCATTCTATACATGTGTTTCTATCACCTTTCGCATACCTTCATTTTTTGTTGAGTTATAGTTGGACTTATGAAACCCCTCGTGTTTGAGTTTTCATGGGCCATCAATCAACTTTGGTGACTACGATTGTGGATTGCAATGTAGTTGTCTATTTTAACATGTTTATTTTTCTATCCCCTTTCACGAACCTTCATCTTTTTGTTGAGTTATAGCCCATTTCTGGCAGCTTCGTGTTTGAGTTTTTTCGTGCCCATCGATCAACTTTGGTGACTACTGGTGTGGTTACACTATAGTTGTGCATTCTATACATATTTTATTTCCGCGTTTTGCGCCAAATGTTAATTTTTGTTGAGTTATAGCCATAGTTAGGGAAATGGCTTATGTTTGACTTTTGTGGACCAATTATCCACTTGGGTGACTTCTTGTGTGTAGATTGCCTTTGTGGTTATCAATCTTCACTGTATTTTCTATCGCCTTTCATGAACCTTCATTTTTCATTAAGTTATAGTCGCATTTAGGAAACCGCTTGTGTTTGAGTGTTCATGGGCGATTGATCGAATTGGTGATTACGATTGTGGATTACACTATAGCTCTCCATTCGTTATTCATATTTTCTATCGCCTTTCATGAACCTTCAATTTTTGTGGGTTATAGCCTCATATAGGAAAACACTCATGTTTGAGTTTTTGTGGGCCATCAAACAGTTTTGGTGACTACGATTATGTATTACACTGTAGTCATGCATTCTATACGTGTATTTTCTATCACGCTTCATGAACATTCTTTTTTTTTCTAGTTATAGGCACACTTAGGAAACTGCCCATGTTTGAGTTTTCGAGGGCTATTGATCAAATTTGGTGAAAATAATTGTGGATTAAACTGTAGTTGTCTATTTTGTATGGGTATATTCTATCGCCTTTTGCGAACCTTCATTTTTTTCATTTATAGCCGCATTTGGGAAACCGCTCGAGTTTGAGTTTTCGTGGGCCATTGATCAACTTTGGTCACTACGCTTGTGAATTACATTATAGTTGTCCATTCTATATGTGTATTCTTAATTGCCTATCGTGAACCTTCATTTTCTGTTGAGTTATAGCCCCATTTAGGAAACCGCTAATGTTTGAGTTTTCGTCAGCCATCGATCAACTTTTTGACTATGATTGTGGATTGCACTATAGTTGTGCATTATGAATGCTAATTCTGATAGCCTTTCATGAACCTTCAATTTTTGTTTAGTTATAGCTGCATTTAGGAAACCGCTCGTGTTTGAGTTGTTGTGGGCCATCGATCAACTTTGCTGACTACAATTAGGGCTTACACGAACCTTGGTTGAGTTATAGCCACATTTACAGAAATGCTCGTGTCTTTGAGTTTATCGTTGGCCATCGATCAACTTTGGTGACTAAGATTTTGGATTGTATTGTAGTTGTGCATTCTGCATGCTTTTTTTAATCACCTTTCACGAACCTGGAATTTTTTTTAGGTATAGCTGCATTTAAGAAAACGCTTGTGTTTGAGTTTTTGTGCGCCATCGATCAACTTTAGTGACTATTATTGTGGATTACATTGTAGTTCTCCATTCTATAAGCGTATTTTCTATTGCCTTTTGCGAACCTTCATTTTCCATTGAGTTATAGCCGCCCTTAGGAAACCGCTCGTGTTTGAATTTTTCTGGGGCATCGATCAACTTTGGTGACTACGATTGTGGATTGGACTGTAGTTGTCCATTTTGTACGTGTATTTTCTATCGCCTGTCACGATATTTTCTTTTTTGTTGAGTTATAGCCACATTTAGGAAAACGATCAAGTTTGAGTTTTCGTGGGTCGTTGGTCAACCTTTAGAGACTACGATTTTGGATTACACTATAGTTGTAAATTCTATACACGTATTTTTAATCACCTTTCCTGAATCTTTATTTTTTGTTGAGTTATAGCCGTATTTAGGCAAGCCCTCATGATTGAATTTTTGTGGGCCATCGATCAACTTTGGTGACTGCAATTGAGGATTGCAATGTAGTTGTGCATTATGAATGCTAATTTTCTATTGCATTTCACGAATGTTCATCTATTGTTGAGTTATAGGCGCATTTAGGAAACCGCTCGTTTTTTATGTTTTTGTTGGCCATCAATGAAATTTGGTGACTACGATTGTGAATTACACTATAGCTGTTCATTCTATACACCTATTTTCTATCGCCTTTCATGAACCTTCATTTGTTGTTGAGGTATGGCCGCATTTAGGAAACTGCTCATTTTTTAGTTTTTGTGAGCCATCAATCAACTTTGGTTACTACGATTGTGGATTGTCCTATAGTTGTGCATTCTATACGCATATTTCTAATCACCTTTTATGAAATTAAATTTTTTCTTGAGATTTAGTTGCATTTACGAAAACTCTTGTGTTTGAGTTTCCGTGGGCCATCGATCGACTTTGGTACTACGCTTTTGGATTACATTGTAGTTGTGGATTCCATACACATATTTTCCATCGCGTTTTGTGAACCTTCATTGTCCATCTAATTATAGCCACACTTTCGAAACCGCTCATGTTTGAGTTTTCGTGAACGATGCATTGATCAACTTTGGTGACTACGATTGCAGATTGCAATGTAGTTTTCCATTTTGTACGCGTATTTTCTATCACTGTTTGTGAATGCTCATTTTTTGTTTAGTTATAGGTGCATTTAGGAAACTGCTTGAGTTTGATTTTTTATGGGCCATCGATCAACTTGGTGACTATTTTTGTGGATTACACTATAGAAGCATTCTCTACACGTAATTTCTACCGCCTTTCGCAAGAGTTCATTTTTTGTTGAGTTATAGCTGCATTTAGGAAACTGCTCGTGTTTGAGTTTTCATGGCCCATATATCAACTTTGGTGACTATGATTGAAAAATGATTAAAAATATGCATACATAATGCACAACCACTATACAATCCACAATTATAGTCACCAAAGTTGATCGGCCCGAAAGCAAACTTCAACAAAACAAAGTTTGAATAGTAGTAATAGAGGTAATAATGGAAAAAATTTTAAAGCTTTTTATGAAAAATCTAAGAAATGGGTTTTGTACATAATGTTATTATGATTAGACCCATATCGTCCTCTTTTTGAAAAGCTAAATATGGGTATTATAGGTGCTCGTCTGCTCAAGAGACCTTAATCGTCCATTTTTTCCTAAAATTAGTTATTTCTTGAAAAAGATAGACTTTTTTGAAAAGTAGTAGTAGAGCTAACAGAGGCAAATTGTTTGAATCTTTTTGAGGGGTTTTGTAGAGAATGTCATTCTGAGTAGACTTAGATCGTCCTTTATTTGAAAAACTTATTTTTCACCAATTTGAAAGAACCCCTCAAAAATAGAATCTATGAAACACTTTTTTTGGGAAAATCAAAAATATCGGTTTTATAGGTGCTTTTGTGCTGAAGAGACCCAAATCATCGATTTTTTGAAAATATAAGTTTTTTTGAAAAAGATAGATTTTTTTGAAAAGTAGAAGCAGTAGAGGTAACATAGGAATTTTTTTGAAATCTTTTTATGAAAAATGGGATAAATTGGTTTTGTAGACAATATCATTCTAAGTAGACCTAGATCGTCCTTTTTTTGAAAACCTAATATTTCACCAACATGCAAGAACCCTTCAAAAATAGAATCTACGAAATATTTCTTTTTGGAAAAATAAAAAATATAGGTTTTATAGGTCTCGAGAGCTAAAGAGACCCAGATGATCTGTTTGTTTAAAAAATAAGTTGTTCTAGAAAAAGATAGTATTTTTTTAAAAGTTGAAGCAGTAGAG
This sequence comes from Sequoia sempervirens, assembly GCA_007258455.2. Lineage (NCBI taxonomy): Eukaryota > Viridiplantae > Streptophyta > Pinopsida > Cupressales > Cupressaceae > Sequoia > Sequoia sempervirens. The sequence continues at coordinate 23,477 of VDFB02267640.1, read as the reverse complement.
GTAAAAGAGGGAAAAAATTTTAATCTTTCTATGAAAAATTTGAGAACTAGGTTTTTTTAGAGAATGTTCTTAATAGACTCAGATCATCCTTTTTTTGAAAAACTTATTTTTCACCAACATGCAAGAACCCCTCACAAATAGAATCTACAAACTTTTTTTTTTGGGAAAATAAAAAATATGGGTTTTATAGTACAAGTTAGCTAAAGTGACCCAAATCTTCCGTTCTTTGAAAAAATAATTTTTATTGAAAATGATAGATATTTTTGAAAAGTAGAAGCATAAGGTAACAGATGCAATTTTTTTTATGAAAAATCTGAAAAATGGGTTTGTCATTCGAGTAGACCGCGGATCATCCTTTTTTGAAAAACTAATTTTTCACCAACATACAAGAACCCTTCAAAAACAAAATTTACGAAACAATTTTTTTGTTAAAATAAAAAATATGAGGCAAAGTTTTTCAATCTTTTTAAAATACAATTTACAAAATAGAGGCAAAATTTTTCAATCTTTTTATGAAAAATCTGAGAAATAGGTTTTGTAGAGAATGTCATTCTGAGTAAATCTAAATCATTATTTTTTCGAAAAACTAATTTTTCACCAACATGCAAAAACCCCTCAAAAATAGAGTCCACCAAACAATTTTTTTTGGGAAAATCAAAATATGAGTTTTATAGGTGCTTGTGTGCTCAAGAGACCCTAATCGTTCATTTTTTGACAAAATAAGTTGTTGTTGAAAAAAATAGATATGTTTGAAAAGTAGAAGCAGTAGAGGTAAGAAAGGCAAATTTTTGAGATGTTTTTAGAAAATTTGAGAAATGGGTTTTCATAGAATTTACGAAACAATTTTTTTGTTAAAATAAAAAATATGAGGCAAAGTTTTTCAATCTTTTTAAAATACAATTTACAAAATAGAGGCAAAATTTTTCAATCTTTTTATGAAAAATCTGAGAAATAGGTTTTGTAGAGAATGTCATTCTGAGTAAATCTAAATCATTATTTTTTCGAAAAACTAATTTTTCACCAACATGCAAAAACCCCTCAAAAATAGAGTCCACCAAACAATTTTTTTTGGGAAAATCAAAATATGAGTTTTATAGGTGCTTGTGTGCTCAAGAGACCCTAATCGTTCATTTTTTGACAAAATAAGTTGTTGTTGAAAAAAATAGATATGTTTGAAAAGTAGAAGCAGTAGAGGTAAGAAAGGCAAAGTTTTTGAATCTTTTTATGAAAAATTTGGGAAATGGGTTTTGTAGAGAATGTCGTTCTATGTAGACCCAAATCGTGCTTTTTTCAAAAAACTAAATTTTCATCAACATGCAACAACCCCTCAGAAATAGAATCCATGAAACAATTTTTTTTTTGGAAAATTGAAATATGGGTTTTATAGGTGCTTGTATGCTAAAGAGACACATATCATTTTTTTTTCAAAAAACTAATTTTTCATCAATATGTAAGAACCTCTCAAAAATAGAATCTACAAAGCAATTTTTTTGGAAAAATCGAAAATATGGGTTTTTATAGATGCTCATGTTGCAACGACACCCAGATTGTCCATTTTTAAAAAAAATAATTTGTTTTTGAAAAAATATTTTTTTGAAAAGTAGATGCAGTACACATAACAAAGGCAAAAAATTTCAATGTTTCTATGAAAAATCCTATACATGTGTATTAAACCCATATTTCGATGTTCCCCACAAAAAGAATTGTTGAGTTATAGGCCCATAGTAAAACACTCATGTTTGAGTTTTTGTGGGCCATCAATCAACATTGGTGACTTCTGATTTGTGGGTTACACTATGCTTGTGCATTTATATGCATTTCTATCACCTTCGTGATTCTTCATTTTTTCATTGAGATATAGCTTCCTTAGGAAACTACTTGTGTTTGAGTTTTAGTGGGCCATCGATTAACTTTAGTGACATGGATTGCACTTTAATTTGTCCATTTTGTATGCATATTTTCTATTGCCTTCGTGAACCTTCATTTTTTGTTGGCTATACCCACATTTAGGAAATTGCTTTCAGTTTGAGGTTTCTTTGGGCCATCGATCAAATTTGGTGACTCACGGCTTGTGGATTACACTATAGTTGTGCATTATAGCTGCATTTAGGAAACTGGTCATGTTTGAGTTTTTGTGGGCCATCAATCAACTTTGGTGACTGCGATTGTGGATAGTACTATAATTGTGCATTCTATATGCATACTTTTAATCACCTTTCACGAACCTTCAATTTTTGTTGAGTTACAATTTAGGAAAACACTCGTGTTTGAGTTTTTGTGGGTTATTGATCAACTTTGGTGACTACGATTGTGGATTACGGCTTGGTTAATGGATTTTATCGTATTTTCTATTCCTTTTTTTGTGGGAACCTTCATTTTTTGTTAAGTTATATCCGTATTTAGGAAACCGCTCATGTTTGAGTGTTCGTGGGTCATCGATCAACTTTGGTGACTATGATTGTGGATTACATAATAGTTGTTTATTCTATACATACATTTTCTATTGCCTTTTCATTTAGAAAACCGCTCATGTTTGTATTTTTGTGGGCCATCAATCAACTTTGGTGACTACGATTCTAGATTGTACTATAGTTATGCATTGTATACGCATATTTTTAATTCTCTTTCACGAACCTTCATTCTCTGTTGAGTTATAGTCGCATTTAGGAAAATGCTCATTTGTGTTTTCGTGAGCCATCGAACAACTTTGGTGACTACGATTGTGGATTAGATTGTAGTTGTGCATTGTATATGAGTATTTTCTATCGCCTTTTGCAAACCTTCATTTTTCAATTAGTTATAGCCACAATTAGGAAATTGCTTTTGTTTGAGTTTTCGTGGGCGATCGATCAACTTTGGTGACTACTATTCTAGATTGCACTGTAGTTGTCCATACTGTACGTGTATTTTGGATTGCCTTTTAGGAACCATCATTTAGATTGAGTTATAGCCGCATAGGAAGCCCCTCATGTTTGAGTTTTGGACATCAATCATATGAAACTCTGATTGTGGATTCTGGTGTACTGTCCATTTTATTCATACTCTGTCAGCAAACCTTTATTTTTGTTGACCCCATAAGCGCATTTAGAAGCGCTTTCGAGTTTGAGTTCTAGTGGAGCCATGTCGATGAACTTTGGTGACTGTTGTGGATTGCACTATAGTTGTGTGCATTTTGAGCATATGTTACCTTCCTTTCACGAACCTTCATTTTTGTAGAGTTATAGTTGGGAAAAGCGCGGCTTCGTGTTTGGGTTTTCGTGAGCCATCGATCAACTTTGGTGACCTAAACTGTGAATTACTGCTTGGATAGCGTTACGTATTTTCTATCACATTTCATGAACCTTTATTTTTAGATTGAGTTACAGTCTTATGCCAGAAATCGCTTGTGTTTTGGAATTTTGCGGGCCATCAATCAACTTTGGTGATGATTGGATTGCATTGTAGTTGTCCATTTTGTGGAATCTTCATTTTAGCCGCTGAACCTTCATTTTTGGTTATAGCTGCAATTGGGAAATTGCTGGGATTATGAGTTTTAGTGGGCCATCGATCAACTTTGTTGACTATGCTTGTGGATTAGACATTCTATAGTTTGCATTCTATATGTGGCCTTTTCTATCACATTTCCCAAACCTACATTGTTGTTGAGTTATAGCGAAGCATTTGTAGGCGAGTCATGCTTAGTTTCATTGGCCATGTCGATCAACTGGTGACCTACTATTGTGAATTACCAACCTTCGAGAACCTCTCAAAATAGAATCTACAAAAATTTTAGGAAAATTGAAAATATGGGTTTGATAAGTGCTCGTAATGGCAAAGAGAGACCCAAATTGTCTAATTTTTACCTTGAAAAAATAAGTTGTTCTTGAAAAACATAGTTATTTTTAAAAGTAGAAGCAGTAGAGGTAATATAGGCAAATTTTTTGAATCTTTTTATGAAAAATTTGAGAAATGGGTATTATAGAGAATGTAGTTCTAAGTAGACCTAGATCGGCCTTTTTTTGAAAAAATAATTATTCACCAACATGCAAGAAGCCCTCAAAAACATAATCTACGATACAATTTATTTTTGGGAAGTCAAAAATATGGGTTTTATAGTGATCATGTACTGAAAGACCCAGATCGTTTGTTTTTTGACAAAACAAGTTGTTTTTTGAAAAGATTGAGTTTTTTGAAAAGTAGTAGTAGAGGGAACATAGGAAATTTTTAAAAATCTTTTTATGAAAAATCTGAGAAATGGGTTTTGTAGAAAATGTTATTATGATTAGACCCATATCGTCATTTTTTCGAAAAACTAATTTTTCACTAACATGCAAGAACTCCTCAAAAAAAGAATCCAGAAAGCAATTTCTTTTGGGAAAATTGAAATATGGGTTTTATAGGTGCATGTGGTACTCAAGAGATCGTGATCGTCCGTTTTTTTAAAAAAATAAGTTTTTTAAAAATATAGATTTTTTTTGAAAAGAAGCTGAGAAATTGGTATTGTAGAGAATGTTATTATGATTAGACCCATATCGTCCTTTTTTCGAAAAACTAATTTTTCACTAACATGCAAGAACTCCTCAAAAATAGAATCCAGAAAACAATTTCTTTTGGGAAAATTCAAATATGGGTTTTATAGGTGCTCATGGCACTCAAGACACCCAGATCGTCCGTTTTTTTAAAAAAATACGTTTTTTAAAAACAGATTTTTTTGAATCTTTTTATGAAAAATGGGATAAATGGCTTTTGTAGACAATGTGATTCTGAGTAGACCCAGATCGTCCTTTTTTCAAAAAACTAATATTTCAATAACATTCATGAACCCCTCAGAAAAAGAATCTACGAAACAATTTTCTTTAGAAAAAATCAAAATATGGTTTTGATAGGTGCTCGTGTGCTAAGAGACCCAGATTGTCTATTTTTTGAAAAAATAAGTTATTCTTGAAAAAGATGCTTTTTAAAAGTAGAAGTAGTAGGGGTAATAGAGGCAAAGTTTTTGAAACTTTATATGAAAAATCTAAGAAATGGGTTTTGTAGAAAATGTCCTTCTAAATAGACCCAGATCGTCCTTTTTGAAACTTTATTTTCCTGTAACATGCAAGAACCCCTCAAAAATAGAATCTACGAAAACATTTTTTTGGGGAAAATAAAAAATATGGAATTTATAGGTACTCATGTGTTAAAGAGACTTAGATCTTCCGTTCTTTGAAAAAATAAGTTGTTTTTGAAAAAGATAGATATTTTTGAAAAGTAGGAGAAGTAGATGTAACAGAGGCAATTTTTTATAATCTTTTTATAAAAAATCTGATAAATGGGTTTTTTAGAGAATGTCATTCTGAGTAGACCCAGATTGTCCTCTTTTCAAAAAACTAATTTTTCACCAACATACAAGAATCCCTCAAAAATAGAATCTACAAAACAATTTTTTTGAGGAAAAATAAAAAAATATGGGTTTTATAGGTGCTCATGTGCTAAGAAGATTTAAAAATTATCTGTTTTTTGAAAAAATAAGTAGTTTTTGAAAAAGATAGATTTTTTTGAAAAGTAGAAGCAGTAGAGGTAACAGAGGCAAAATTTTTGATTCTTTTTATGAAAAATGTAAATGGGTTTTTGTAGAGAGTAATAGATTCCTAAATGGAGCCGAGCGTCCTTTTAAAAAATTATTTTCACCAACATGCAAGAATTGCTCAAATATAGAATCTATGAAACAATTTTTTTTGGGAAAATAAAAAATATGGGTTTTATAGGTACTCGTATACTAAAGAGACCTAGATCTTCCGTTCTTTGAAAAAATAAGTTGTTTTTGAAAAAGATAGATATTTTGAAAAGAGTAGAAGTAGAGGTAACATAGCAATTTTTTATAATCTTTTTATAAAAAATCTGAGAAAAATGGGTTTTGTAGAGAATGTCGTTCTAAGTAGACCCAGATCATCCTTTTTACAAAAAACTAATTTTTCACCAACATACAAGAAACCCTCAAAAATAGAATCTACGAAACAATTTTTTTGGGAAAAATAAAAAATATGGGTTTTATAGGTGCTCGTGTGCTGAAGAGATTTAGATCATCTATTTTTTTAAAAATAAGTAGTTTTTGAAAAATATAGATTTTTCTTAAAAGTAGAAGCAATAGACATAACAGAGGTAAATTTTTTGAGTCCTTTTATGAAAAATCTGAGAAATGGGTTTTGTAGAGAATGTCATTCTGAGGAAATCTAGATCGTCCTCTTTTTAAAATACTAATTTTTTACCAACATAAAAGAACCATTCAAAAATAGAATCCACTGAATAATTTTTTTTGGGAAAATCAAAATATGAGTTTTATAGGTGCTTGTGTGCTCAAGAGACCCTAATCGTCCATTTTTTTACTATAGTTGTGCATTTTGTATGCATATTTTCAATCACCTTTCACGAAACTTCATTTTTTGTTGAGTTATAATTTAGGACAACGCTCATGTTTGAGTTTTCGTGGGCTATCGATCAACTTTGGTGACTACGATTGTGGATTACACTGTAGTTGTGCTTTCTATATGCGTATTTTCTATCGCCATTTGCAAACCTTCTTTTTTCATAAAATTATAGCTTCACTTAAAAAACCGCTCATGTTTGAGTTTTTGTGGGACATCGATCAACTTTGGTGACTACAATTTTGGACGATTGTGAGTTACAGCCGTATTGAGGAAACCACTCATATTTGAGATTTTGTGGGCTATCAATCAGCTTTGGTCACTACGATTTTGGACTGTACTATAGTTGTGGATTTTGTACGCATTATTTTAATTTCCTTTCACGAACCTTGGTTTTCTGTTGAGTTCTAGCCGCATTTAGGAAACAGCTCATGTTTGAGTTTTTTTGGGCCATCAATCAACTCTGGTGAGTACGATTGTGGATTGCTTTATAATTGTCTATTATATATGTGTATTTTCTATCGCCTTTTGTGAACCTTTATTTTGTTGATTATAGCTACATTTGACTGCTCGAGTTTGAATTTTTGTGGGCCATCAATCAATATTGGTGACTACGCTTGTGGATTATACTGTAGTATGCATTCTATACTCACATTTTCAATCATCTTTCGTGAATCTTTATTTTTTGTTGAGTTATAGCTACATTTAGGAAACCACTCGAGTTTTAGTTTTTGTGGGCCATTGATCAATATTGATCACTACGCTTGTGGATTATATTGTAGTTATGCATTCTATACTCGTATTTTCAATCGTCTTTCGTGAACCTTCATTTTTTGTTGAGTTATAACTGCAATTAGGAAACCGGTCATTTTTGAGTTTTTTTATGCCATCGATCAACTTTGGTAACTATGATTGTGGATTGCACTGTAGTTGTGCATTATGTACGATACCTTCATTTTACGTTGAGTTATGGTTACACTTAGGAGACCACTCATGTTTGAGTTTTCATCGGCAATCGATCAACTCTGGTCAAAACGATTGTGGATTACATTGTAGTTGTGCATTCTATATGCATATTTTCTATTGCCTTTCACGAACCTTCATTTTTATTTTAGTTATACTGCATTTAGAAAACCACTCATGTTTGAATTTTTGTGGGCCATCAATCAACTTTGGTGGGTACGATTTTTGCTTGTACTGTAGTTGTGTATTCTATACACATATTATAAATTTCCTCTCAAAAATTTTCATTTTTTGTTGAGTTATAGCCATATTTAGGAAAACTCTCGTGTTTAAATTTTTTTGGGCCATCAATCAACTTTGGTGACTACGATTGTGGATTGCACTGTAGTTGTGCATTCTATACATGTATTTTCTATCGCCTTTCGCAAACCTTCATTTTTTGTTGAGTTATAGCCGAATTTATGACACCACTCATGTTTTAGTTTTCGTGGGCCGTCGATCAACTTTTGTCAAAAGGATTGTGGTTTGTACTGTAGTTGAGCATTTTACACACATATTTTAAATAGCTTTTCACAAACTTTCATTTTTTGTTCAATTATATCGTATTTAGGAAACCGCTCGTATTTGAGTTTTCGTAGGCCATCGATTAACTTTGGCGACTATGATAGTGGATTACACTGTAGTTGTGCAATCTGTATGTGTATTTTCTATCACCTTTTCCGAACCTTCATTTGCCATTGAGTTATACCCGCATTTAGGAAACTTCTCATGTTTGACTTTTCGTGGACCATCGATCAACTTTGGTGACTACGATTGTGGCTTGCACTATAGTTGTCCGTTATGTATGCATATTTTCGATCAGCTTTCCTGTACCTTCATTTTTATTTGAGTTATAGCCACATATAGGAAACTGCTCGTGTTCGAGCTTTTGTTGGTCATCAATCAACTTTGGCAACTACGATTATGCATTGTACTATACTTGTGCATTTTCTACACATTTTAATTGCCTTTCATGAACCTTCATTTTCTGTTGAGTTATAGCTGCATTTAGAAAAACACTCGTCTTTGAGTTTTTGTAGGCCATCGATCAACTCTGGTCACTACGATTGTGGATTGTACTTTGGTTGTGCATTTTGTAAGCATATGTTTAATTTCCTTCCACTAATCTTCATTTTTTGTTGAGTTATAGCCGCATTTAGGAGAACTCTCGAGTTTGAGTTTTCATGGGCTATCGATCAACTTTGGTGATTACGATTGTGGATTACACTGTAGCTGTATATTCTATACGTGTATTTTTTATAACTTTTTGCGAACCTTCATTTTTTTTAATTTATAGCTGCATTTAGGAAACCGCTCGTGTTTGAGTTTTCGTCAGCCATCAATCAACTTTGGTGACTACGATTATGGATTACATTATAGTTGTGCATTCTATACGCATATTTTCTTTCACCTTTCGCGAACCTTCATTTTTCGTTGAGTTATAGCCACACTTAGGAAGAAGCTAATGTATGATTTTTCGTGGGCCATCGATCAACTTTTGTGACTATGATATTGGATTGCACTGTAGTTGTCCATTCTGTATGCATCTTTTCTATCGCCTTTCGTGAACCTTAGTTTTTTATTCAGTTATAGCCGCAATTAGGAAACAGCTCATTTTTGAGATTTCCTGGTCCATCAATCAACTTTGGTGACTAAGATTATGGTTTACACTATAGTTCTACATTCTATACATCTATTTTCTTTTGCCTTTTCGAAACCTTCATTTTTTTTTGAGTTATGGCTGCATTTAGGAAGCTGCTGATGTTTGAGTTTTTTTGGGCTTTTAATCGACTTTGGTCACTACAATTGTGGATTGTACTGTAGTTGTGCATTTTGTAAGCATATTTTTAATCGCAATTTATGAACCTTCATGTTTTGTTGAGTTATAGCCGCATTTAGGAAAACGCTCATGTTAGAGTTTTAGTGTGTCACCAATAAACTTTAGTGAGTATGATTGTGGATTACTGTGTAGTTGTCCATTTGATACATGTATTTTCTATCACCTTTCGTGAATCTTCACTTTTCGTCGAGTTATAGCCGCACTTAGGAAACCACTCGTGTTTGAGTTTTCTTGGACTGTCGATCAACTGTGGTGACTAAAATTGTGGATTACATTTTAGTTGTGCATTATGAATGCTAATTTTCTATTGCGTTTCACGAACCTTTATTTTTTGTTGATTTATACCTGCATGTAGGAAACCGCTCGTGTTTGAGTTTTTGTGGGCCATCGATTAACTTCGGTGACTACGATTGTGGATTACACTGTAGTTGTGCATTCTATATGTGTATTTTCTATTGACTTTTGCGAACATTCATTTTTCGTTGAGTTATAGCCGCATTTAGGAAACCACTCATGTTTATTTTTTTGAGGGCTATCAATCAAGTTTGGTGACAATGATTGTCGATCATACTGTAGTTGTGTAGTTTGTTTCTGAATTTTGTGCACTTTGGATCATGCTCGTATTTATTCCTGGATCGGTTTCCTAAATGTGGCTATAACTAGACAAAAAATGAAGGTTCTAAAAAGTCGATAGAAGATTATCGTATATAGGATTTTTCATAGAAAGATTCAAAAAATTTGGCTTTGTTACCTCTAATGCTTCTACTTTTCAAAAAATTCTATCTTTTTCAAAAACAACTTATTTTTTCAAAAAAATGGATGATCTGCGTCTTTTTACAACATGAGCATCTATAAAAGCCATATTTTTTTATTTTCTCAAAAAATATTGTTTTGTAGATTCTATGTTTGAGAGGTTCTTGCATGTTGATGAAAAATATTGGGTCTTTTTACAACATGAGCCTCTATAACGTCTAGAGCGTCTACTTTTCAAAAAAAAATCTTATTCAACAAAAACTCTTTTTTCAAAAAACCAATGATTTGGGTCTCTTCAGCACACAAGCACCTATAAATCCGATATTTTTGATATACCCAAAAAAAAATGTTTCATAGATTCTATTTTTGAGGGGTTCTTGCACATTGGTGGAAAATAAGTTGTTCAAAAAAAGGACGATCTGGGTCTACTCAATATGATATTTTCTACAAAACACATTTCTTAGATTTTCATAATAAGATTCAAAAAATTTTCCTCTGTTACCTCTACTGCTTCTAATTAGAACAACATTCTCTAATAAACCCATTTCTTAAATATTTCATAAAAAGATTCAAGAAAATTTGCCTCTATTACTAGACTACTACTTTTAGAAAAAGTCTATCTTTTTCAAAAACAACTATTTTTTTCAAGAAATGGATACGAGCACCTATAAAACACATAATTCGATTTTCCAAAGAAAATTGTTTCCGAGATTCTATTATTGAAGAATTTTTGCATGTTGGTGAAAAATTAGTTTTTCAAAAAGATGACAATCTGGATCTACTCAGAATGACATTCTCTATAAAACCCATTTCTCAGATTTTCATAAAAAGATTCAAAAAAATTCCTTTTGTTACCTCTACTACTTCTACTTTTCAAACAAATATATCTTTTTCAAAACAACTTATTTCTTCAAAAAATGGACGATCTGGGTCTCCTTAGCACAAGAGCACCTATAAAACCTATATTTTCGATTTTCCAAAAAGAAATTGTTTCGTAAATTCTATATTTGAGGGGTTGTTGCATGTTGGTGAAAAAAATAATTTTTTTTTAAAAAGAGCGATTTGAGTCTTTTTAGCTCTCGAGCACATATAAAACCCATATTTTTTTATTTTCCCAAATAAAATTGTTTCGTAGATTCAATTTTTCAAAGGCTCTTGCATGTTGGTGAAAAATTATTTTTTTGAAAAAAGGACGATCTAAGTCTACTCAGAACAACATTTTCTACTGCAAGAGGCCTACTCAGAATGACATTCTCTACAAAACCCATTTCTAAGATTTTTTATATAAAATATTCAAAAAAATTTCTTCTATTACATCTACTACTTCTAGTTTTGAAAAAAAATTCAAGAAAAACTTTGTTTTTCAAAAAATGGATGATTTGGGTGTCTTTAGCACATGAGCACCTATAAAACCAATATCTTTGATTTTCCCAAAAAAATTGTTTCGTAAATTCTATTTTTGAGGGGTTCTTGCAAGTTGGTGAAAAATAAGTTTTTCGAAAAGAGAACGATTTGGGTCTACTTAGAATGACATTCTCTACAAAACCCATTTCTCAAATATTTCATAAAAAGATTCAAAACATTTGACTCTCTTACCTCTATTTTTTCATGAATAAACTATTATTTTCATAAAATGGATGATTAGAGTCTTTTGAGCACACGAGCACCTATAAAACCCATATTTTGATTTTCCCCCAAAAAAAAAAATCGTAGATTCTAATTTTGAGGAGTCTATGCATGTTGGTGAAAAATTAGGATTTCAAAAAAGGATGATCTGGATTTAGTCAGAATGACATTCTCTACAAAACCCATTTCTCAGATTTTTCATAAAAAGATTCAAAATATTTCCTTGTTACCTCTACTGCTTCTACTTTTCAAAAATATAATTTTTTTCAAGAACAACTTATTTTTTCAAAGAACGGAAGATTTGGGTCTCTTTAGTACATGAGTAACTATAAAACCCATACTTTTTTATTTTTCCAAAAATAATTGTTTCGTAGATTCTATATTTAAGGGGTTCTTGCATGTTGCTGAAAAATAGGATTTAAAAAAAAATAATTATCTGGGTCTATTTAGAACGACACTTTGTACAAAACCCATTTCTCAGATTTTTCATAAAAAGATTAAAAAAATTTGCCTCTATTACGTCTACTTTTAAAAAAAAACTATCTTTTGCAAGAACAACTTATTTTTTTTAAAAATAGATGATCTAGGTCTGTTTAGCTCTCAAGCACCTATAAAACCCATATTTTCAATTTTCCCAAATAAAATTATTTCATAGATGCTCAACTTTAGGAAAATTCAAACACAAGTATCAATCAATCAACTTTGGTGACAACTCTTGTGGATTACACTGTTGTTGTGCATTCTATACGCTTATTTTCTATTGCCTTTTGCAAACCTTCATTTTTTGTTGAGTTATAGCCGCATTTATGAAAACGATAATGTTTGAATTTTCGTGGGCCATCGATCAAATTTGGTGACTACGATTGTGGACTACACTATAGTTGTGCATTCTATACGCATATTTTCTATCCCCTTTTGCGGACCTTCATTTTTAATTGAGTTATAGCCAAACTTAGGAAACCGCTCGTGTTTGAGTTTTCATGGGCCATCGATCAACATTGGTGACTATGATTGTGGATTGCATAGTAGTTGACCATTCTATACACGTATTTTCTATCACCTTTCGCTAACCTTCATTTATCGCTGAGTGATAGCCGCATTTAGGAAAACGCTCTATTTTTAGATTTTGTGGGAAATCGATCAACTTCGGTGACTACGATTGTGGATTGCACTGTAGTTGTCCATTTTCTCTGTGTATTTTCTATTGGCTTTTGCGAACATTTATTTTTTGTTTAGTTATAGCCCCATTTAGGAAGATGCTCGTGTTTGACTTTTTGTGGGCCATCGATCAACTTTGGTTACTACGTTTGTAAATTACATTGTAGTTGTGCATTCTATATGCATATTTTCTATCGCTTTTCACGAACCTTCATTTTTTATTGAGTTATAGCCGCATTTAGGAAATCGCTCGTGTTGTAGTTTTTTTGGGCCATCAATCAACTTTGGTGACTACGCTTGTGGATTACACTGTAGTTGTGCATTCTATACCTGTATTTTCTACCACCTTTCAAAATCCTTCATTTTTTGTTGAGTTATAGTCGCATTTAGGAAAATGCTCATGTTTGAGTTTTTGTGGGACATCGGTCAACTTTGGTGACTACTATTGTGCATTATGTAATGCCCCGTATTGTAACCTAAGGAATGATGCATTGACTACGAAAGTGTAATAAATTTTTTTTAAGTGTATTCGTTTACTTAATTAATTGCAAACATTTCCTAAGTAACGCGACGACACACTATTTGAAAATTCCCATAAACGACAATAGTATTTAACATTGCATATATTTATCTCACATTAACTTAGAAACATACATTGAATAACATTTGAATTACATCATTAAAGCTATAAAGTACAAATAAGAAACTTTCATTACATTGTATTTGCAATGACATTACAATACTCATTTTCCAAATGAGATAGATCAAATAATAGTTACAATTACAAGTTACAAATATTCTCCTCATTAACAATTGAGGAGTGTTTTACAAATACAGTTTTCCATTGTTACAAATAAGGAAGTACACATATATCCACATAAGAGCTCTGCATCCATGAAGCACTCATTGCCACGATCAAGAATCTGGGGACCCAACGGAGTAAGGTGCACATTCCACCCAACCATGTGGTACCCGTAGCTCCACCCCCCATGCTAGGAGATAGTAATAAGGTTCCCTAGACATAACCTACAAACCCTAGACATAAGTAAAACAATGGACAAATTATACAAGTTCAAACTTAACTTATTGGTTACATTGCTTCTAGAATTAGGTTAATCAAATATACTAAGTTCACAAGGACACTGTTATTTTAGGTGGAGTGTATGGCCCCACCTTGCATGTGATTAGTAAAGCCCTAATATTTTTTATTTGATCCTAAATAGATGGTAAGATGTATTATGGATGACAAATAGTGTGATTATTTGATAATATTCTTGTTTATGCTACCATGAATGTAAGACCCCATTTCATATCCCCCATTTTATTTCAATCGAACAAGTAGTTAGATGATGATTATGATGAAGTGAATGATAAAAATCTTTCCAGGATTCATGGGCATTAACCTTCATTTAAATAGATGGGCATGTGAATTGTTGGATTTAATTTGAAAGTGCTGCGTTATTTGACATATTAAATTTTGGTAAATGGTTCATCATTAATGTTATAGGAGTTTAAAATGAATTACTAAGGTGGTAAACAAAATGATGGAGTGACTATTTCATTGACTATATTCTTGTATTGGAGTAAGTGTGTATTTCCTTTCATTATAATGAAAATTGAATCATTAGGTTCATTTGATGTATTAATGAGTAAATAGTTCATGAGTGAAAATTATGTGAATTGGATTAGCTAATAATATGAAGAGATATATGATCTAATCATGCTGACCTTGGTAATGTCCAGGAATCAAATATGCAAATAGGAGGATAGATAAATGTTGGAATCAAGTCAAATACATCTTTGGGAAGTTATAAGTGTAGCCCTATTTGACTTAAAAGGGTTTGAGGTTTCATTATTGGCTAGGTGATTGAGTAGAATCCAATTGTAGGACATGTGATGTGAGTTTGGTTGGGGTTGGAACCCTTGGTTAAGAACAAAATTCTTAAGGATTTCTGTGTGGGTTTTAAAAAGGGATTGCTGAATCAATTTCCTTGGTTTTTGAACAAGAATATACCCCTAGGACCTATACCTATAGGTTTGGAACCTTTTTGACACATGTGAACTTGTTCTTGGAGTGTGAAAAGACCCCTCAAAAGTCCACATTCATGAATGTGACAAATTCAAAAAAAAAAGTGTTGGGGCTTGGGAAGAGTGACTTGTCACTCTCAACTTTCTACTCCCCAAAAGTTCTTGGAATTGGCACAAGACTCACAAATGTGTGAGCACTTGTGGGAAAGAGTGTAGGTTTGGGGATCCCTATATATCTCAAGAAGATGGAATATTTGGGCATTTCCCACTTCTCCTTTTGGAGAACTCAAGTTAAGATAGAAGAAAGGATGGGAAAAGGAGTCCTCCCTCAGAGTAGAGAATGACTAGGATGGCTTAAATTGGAGAGGAAAGAAGGATAAGAGAGTTTAATCTCCCCACCTAAAGAAAGAGATAAGTTTTGCTACTCCCATCTTCCCTTGTTTATTCATTGCAAGAGGGTAATATGGTTGTGTGGATCTTTGTTGAACATGGTGAGTGGAGAGTTTGTATGCATGTAATATGAATGTTGAGTTATTTTCATCCTTTTTGTAAGAGTTTGAGAAGACCCCATTCATCACGTTGGGGTTGAAAAATTTCTTGCTCGGGGGTATGGCTAGAGCCCATGAGGCTCCATGATGCCATTATGGTAGGGTGGAGAGCAAACCTACTTCATTTTTGTGTTATTCTTTGTTTTCTCAAATATATTATTAGAAAGGAAGAGTTATTCATTGAAATTCTGTTTGAATTCCATCTACAAATTGGTTTAGAAACTTTATAGTGTTTGTACATAATTTTGAAATTCTGTTTGAAGCCCATATACAAATTGGTTTAGAAACTTTACAATATTTGTGCATTTACAATGTTTGTACATAATTTTGAAATTCATTTGAAATCTGATACTTTATAAGCTGGTTCTAAGACAACATTGCAAATTGAGGATTGAGATTAGTGCATGAAATCTGCATGGGGATTTTCTGGTTGCACAAATATTTAACTAGATAAGATTCCACCTTATAGGCTGTTGATTCAGTAAATTTCTTGCATTAGAAATAAATAAAATAAAATAAAAGGATATTATAAAATGTTCTATGGGAATGAACTACGCAATGAGTAAGACTTTGTCAAATGTGCATGAAGAACCACAATAAAAGAAGAAACCACCTGTGAATAGCATACTAAATGATAACCAGAATGTTATAATCGAGAGATATTTTTCTATCTGGTAAGAAAGCTGAACAAAAACTAGAACAAAGAAAAAACCTTTCTATTGACCACAATGCAACACTATTAGCCATACAAAATACTCCCTTTGCAATACGTCCATGAACAGTTTTGTAGTCAAACTCTTAGAATACACCCTAGTGAAATAGGTAAATAGTGAAGTCATTGTGCAATTTTACGAAGGCCGGATAATCAATGCATTAATTAACACCATTTTGAATGGATTTGCCATCTCACAGTCATCGTTCCATTACTATGGAAACAAAACCCTTAGCACCATTGCTGGTAATAGAATAATGCTAAAAAAAATAAAATTCTTTCCATAGTTTTGAAATTCCACTCCTCCTTAGCAGCTCGCATCGTCTCAGAATTAAATAACTGCAACCTTGATCTGAGGGAACAACAAAAATGGTTATATAAAAAAGAAATAAATAGAGACTTTGTGACCTCCATTAAATGATTAAAATGATTCATATTGCTATTTCAAAGTTTGCATGAAGCAATTTTCACGAAAGTCGATGCTTATCCCTTGGAACGTCCTCTGCTTCCCTTGTCTCATCGACCACGCGCCCCCCCGGCTTTAGGTGTGTCTTTAATCTTTTTCAAAGAATGGGCCGCTTTGTCAGCTCATTAAATATGGAAGAGATGTCAGCTCATTCAATATGGAAGATATGTCACCTCATTAAATATAGAAAAGATCACTGCATTGATTTGTCTAAGAGTTGGAGATAGAGGATGTGCTAGCATACAAGTTACGAGGATGACCTTGTTTCAAGCCACCGCTTCTACAATAAGACTAGCGCCTACATCATGATCTGTCAATATCACCTCGACCCTTTCCCTAGACTGTAATAAGTGATAATAGTAATAATCTGTAATGGTAGTTGAATCAGAAGAAATTAATGCAAGAGCAAGTTTTGCATTGTACGCAACAGCCACTGCCTTACTCTTTATTGCTCAGTAGTAAATTTTGGGTTGGAAAATCGATGGAATGGGGTAATCAGATCTTCTAAATATTCTGAATCTCTCATGGATTTAGATGGAAAAGAAAGTTCATATTGATGTTGAAAATGATCCGAGTAGATCAAACGTAGAGTTGCTATATTCTTCCTCCTAGCTAGATACTGGTTACAAGTATGGTGACTTTTGGCATAGGACATTTTGGTTGCTTCAAAATTCCAAATCATATTCTGGAACTCAATTGATTAATAACTGCAGCTAAATGTGTATAGACTAATTAACAGTTAACTCAATGTGAGTTGCAAGTCGACAGGCTTGATCATCTCAAATCCGCTAACATTAAGTGATAATCATCTATTAATTAAAGATTTGAAGCTCCCAAAACAAAATGCTCAATCTGTTCTAATGTGGTGAAAATTCTAAGGAAATTTCTTTCTTAACCACTCACTTTAAATACTACTAGTAATGATATCGTCCAACCCTTAATTCACCGATAAATTTAACCATCCACTAGAGAATGCAATAAGCGACAATAGAGATATTTATTATTGGTTGGGAAACATGGGTCAACCATGAGAAGTTAATTTATGTTGAAAACAACTTTCTTCCATTGTATTTACCTACTAAAATAACGAGGGGCCAACGTTATTTCTTGGAGGCCTCCCCTTGCATGACAAGTTCTTAGCTATCCACCTAACTATTGCAGCCATCTACCGTGGATACATTTGTTATGTATGTTATCCTAGCACCCTTGAAATGCAGTCAAATGCCGACTTCAACATTGGAAGTTATGCATGGCAGATAAAAGTAACACCAACTAATAGTAATTAATATTCTTTAGAGCAAGAATTACAGTTATAGTTGCGTGTAATGTTGACAGCCCTGTATTAACACTAAATGTGATTACATTGTAATAGGCATCATGAAATTTGGCGTTTCATCTTTGACTACTCCGTTTTCAAATATGGCTGAAAATTAATAGAAAAGACACTCACCATATTAATAATAAGAATGCATGAACTATGAAATAGAGAGAGTTCATAAACGGCTAATTTTAAATGGCGATACATGGGTTTTAATCATAATAAGATATTAATAAAAAAACTACCTTTGTCCTCCTTAATTTATGTGCAAAATAAGATAACATGTTTAGCCAAGAGTTTCTTTATGTGAGGAATTCTAAAAAAAAAAACAAAGAAAGTAAAACCATAAAATTCTAACAAGAAAAAGTTGAAAGATAAATAAAATCCATATAGGGGGCTATGTGGCTTTAATGTATGTAAAAGCTAAAAGATAAGATATTTAGAATAGGTTCAAGAAGTTATATTAGGTAGTTTAAATTATATTCATTTATTAAAAGTTAAAATTAGTATTTTATTTGAAATTTGAAGTTAATGTTTTATGTCTTTAGGAGAATTTGAAGTTTGAAATTAATGTTTTATATAGTTAAATATTCTTTAGAAAATAAAATAAAATAAAATAAAATAAATTAATAATTAAAATTGTTTTTTCATTAATACATATGTAGATGTACAATATCAATGTATATTTATTAAATTTGAACATTTTAGGATGCTATATAATTTGGGATAAAGAGTATGATTGATTAGTTAATAAAATATTGTATTAGTAATGAAATTGATTTGGAAAAATTATTTTATGTCTTTAGAAGAATTTAATATTTATAAGTGTAATTTTACGGAGCAATTATAGTTTATTATGATTAAGGTTTTGGGAAACTTAATTGCTTGCTAAACATGTTTCATAAATTAAGTTACTTTATTAACTATGGAAAGAGTAAATCTTGATAGAAGGGGTTAATGTAATCGTAAACCATAGATTTGAGTTGGTGAAAATTAACTTTGGTATATTATCCTAGAAGAGGAGCTCAAGAATATTTTACCTATAAAGATACACAAAGGAATGACTAACCCAAGGGTGTGTTGTGTGTACCATAGATACATCCTACATCTCAAACACTTAGAGTGTTAATTAGTCTAATTAATAGCCTTCTTTTAAAAAACAAAAAAATTGTGAATTTTCTTGTCGAATATTTTAGGCATGACATGGAGTGTCATCACAATGTTGCAAAGGTTACCCTAGTGTTTCTTCCTAGGTTTCGGCCCCCAACTAGGGTTACCCTGGAAACCTCTTATGAAACCCGGCCCCACATACAAACTATTGCAGAATCAAATATCCTTTAAAATAATCAAGATACCGATTTGTCATTCCAGGCCTTCTCGACTTATTGTCAAGACTGAACTAGCCCTTCAGTCTATAAGCGAGGCTTATTAATCTATTAAAGATTTTAAACTAACTAATGTTTTGTTTTAGTTTTCACTGACTTACTAACTCTACATGAGTTACCTAGTCACCACTTTGTGTGCCGGCCCTCACACAGAGCCACTCCCCAAAAAATAACAAAAAGAATCTAAGTTCTCTATCTAAGGTAAATAAGGTGCACATATATCCAAATCAATTAACCAAAATATCACAACTATAAACACCTCTTGTTTATAAAATCACGTGTCAAAACTACGCATTTTATCAAGTGCACAACTCTAGTTAACTCAAGGATGGCATAAAAACAAATAACAACCCCCACCTTAAAACAAACTTTTCTAGAAGACTTGTACTTTTAACACATTCCCAATTTTGCCCAATAAAAAGGAAACAAAATTTAGGCAAATCAATACAATAGGAATCTAACATTAGGATTTACTAAATCCATCGCATCCATTTCATAAAGTACAAAATCAGACAAGATGTTTATAATTCTTCCCTCAAATAATAAAAATAATTGTTTCAAATAATCTAATCTTGACCTTCACAATTTCATATAAATATAAATTCCAAATTTTCTCCCTATATATTTGAAAACTAACTAATCTCTAACTTCACATATATTTTATTCTAGAGAAAATTTACATTATAATACTAAAATTATTTCCTCAATAATCAATAAAGTATATATTTAATTTTACACACACACACACACACACACACACACACACACATATATATATATATTTAAAACAAAATTAAAACAACTTTCAAAATTTGCGCACACCTGTATTTCGAGTTTCGTGAGGGAATCAAAGCTTTATTAAATGATGCATATAAACAAACATAAACTTTTGGACTATTCAACAGTCATACAGACTATTATACACAGCCTACCCTACATGGGGTAACGGCTATGTTGGCAGTCATCGCTGCCTGTGAGGGCAGCGCCGGCTGTCTCCATAGTCGTCGCCCTGTGTGGGGCGGCTGTGGGGAAAGCCTACAGCCCCCAAAAAAAAATTTAACCCTATTTTATTTTAATATTTTTCAATTTAAATCAAAAAATTTCAAAAATCTCCATTTTTGGTCCGCGTTTCAGATCATTTAAAAAAAAAGGAAAATAAAATAAAATATCGAAACCTTTACCTAATAAATAACTGGTATGTGTGTATATATTTGTATCATATATATATATATATATATATATATATATATATATATATATATAAGAACATACATATTTGTACAATTTATTTCCAAAATAGTAGTTTCAACTACAGAGGTTTTCTTTTCAAAACCCCCCAAATTTTATCAGTGGATTTAACAGACGACTTTAAAATAAAATCCTACAAGATCTCGTCAATTTCCTCTATGGAATCACCATTGATAAAACAAATCTTTGTGTTGCTATTTGATTTCTCTATAATATCTTGTTTCATAAAATTCACAGAGAAATAACGAATTTCTACAAAACCATTTTCACAAAATTCACCGAGAAGAATACAAAGGTCACAAACACAATAGTTTCCTCTGGCAATCTTTTAAATTCACAATTTAGCAAATTTGCACAAAACTAATTCTTTCACAAGCAATCCTTCAAATGAAAAACAAATTAATTTAATAGAAGAATACCTGTTTTCCTGTAACTTGAAGAACTTGGCTGTTGAAGAGAAGTTTTTCCTGTCATTTGCAACTTCAAAGCCCTTCTAGAACACCAAATCCCAGAATATGCAAATACTAAACTGGAGAACTTCTTCCAGAAATATACAGCAAATCACAAAATTGATAACTATAGTGCAATCCATAATCATACTCACCAAAATTGATCGATGGCCCACAAAAACTCAAACACGAGCAGTTTCCTAAGTGCAGCTATACACGTATTTTGTATCGCCTTTCGCAAACCTTCATTTTTCGTTGAGTTATAGCCACACATATGAAACCACTTGTTTTTGAGTTTTTTTGGACCATTGATCAATTATGGTGACTACGATTGTGGATTACATTGTAGTTGTCAATTCTATATGCGTATTTTCTATTGCCTTTCATGAACCTTCATTTTTTGTTTAGTTATAGCCGCATTTAGGAAACCGCTCATGTTTTAGTTTTTGTGGGCCATCTATTAACTTTGATGACTACAATTGTGGATTACATTGTAGTTGTAAATTCTATATGCGTATTTTCTATCGCCTTTCATGAACCTTCATTTTTTGTTTAGTTATAACCGCATTTAGGAAACTGCTCATGTTTTGGTTTTTGTGGGCCATCTATTAACTTTGATGACTACAATTGTGGATTACATTATAGGTGTGCATTCTATACATGTATTTTTGCCAGAATGCAAGAACCCCTCAAAAATAGAATCTACGAAACAATTTTTTTTGTTAAATTCGAAAATATGATTTTTATAGGTGCTTATCTAATATAGAAACCCAGAACATTCATTTTTAACAAAGTAGGTTGTTGTTGAAAAAGATAGATTTTTTGAAACCTAGAAGCTGTAGAGGTAATATAGGAAAAAAAAATTAATCTTTTTTATGAAAAATCCGAGCAATGGGTTTTGTAGAGAATGTCGTTCTAAGTATACCCAGATCATCCTTTTTTCAAAAAACTAATTTTTGACCAACATGCAAGAACCCCTCAAAAATAGAATCTACGAAACAATTTTTTTTGGAAAATTGAAAATATTTTATAGGTGATTGTGTGCTAAAGAAATTCAGATCGTCTATTTTAAAAAATAAGTTTTCTTGAAAAAGATAGATTTTCAAAAAGTAGATATAGTATAGGTAACAAGGCAAATTTTTTGAATCTTTTTAGCAGAAATTTGAGAAATGGGTTTTGTAGAGATGATTCTGAGTAAATATAGATTGTCTTTTTCAAAAACTAATTTTTCACCAACATGCAAGAACCCCTCAAAAATAGAATCTACGAAACAATTTTTTTTTGATAAAATCGAAAATATGGGTTTTATAGATGCTCATGTGCTAAAGAGACCCAGATCGTCTGTATTTTGAAATTATTTGTTTTTGAAAAAGATAGATTTTTTTGAAAAGTGGAAGCAGTAGAGGTAACAAAGGCAACTTTTTTGCATCTTTTTATGAAAAACCTAAGAAATGTGTTTTGTAGAGAATGTTAGTTTGAGTAAACCTAGATCCTCATTTTTGAGGAAAACTAATTTTTCAACAACATGCAAGAACTCCTCAAAAATAGAATCCATGAAACAATTTTTTTTGAAAAAATCAACAATATGGGGTTTTATAGGTGCTCGTGTGCTTAAAAGACCTAGATCGTTCAATTTTTGGAGTTATTTGTTTTTTAAAAAGATAATTTTTTTTAAAAGTAGAAATATTAGATGTAACAAAGGAAAGTTTTTTGAATCTTTTTATGAAAAATTTGAAAAATGGGTTTGGTAGAGAATGTTGTTCTAAGTAAACCTAGATTGTCGTTTTTTTGAAAAACTATTTTTTCACCAACATGCAAGAACCCCTCAAAAATAGAACCTACAACACATTTTTTTGGGAAAATTGAAAATATGGGTTTTATAGGTGCTCATGTGAGCATGGACTGAGATCGTCTGTTTTTTGAAAAAATAATTGTTCTTAAAAAAGATAGATTTTTTTGAAAAGCACTAGTAGAGGTTACATAGGCAATTTTTTTTTTTTTTTCTCTTTTGAAAAATCTGAGTAATGTGTTTTATAGACAATGTTATTCTTATTAGACACAGATCATCCTTTTTTCGTAAAGTTAATTTTTCACCAACATGCAAGAAACCCTCAAAAATAGAATCTACAATTATTATTTTTTTGGAAAAATCGAAATATGGGTTTTGTAAGTCCTCGTGTGGTAAAGAAAACCAGATCGTCCGTTCTTTGAAAACATAAGTTGCTCTTGAAAAAGAGATTTATTTGAAATGTAGAAGCAGTAGAGGTAATAAAGGCAAATTTTTTCAATCTTTTTATGAAAAATATGAGAAATGAGTTTTGTAGAGAATGTTGTTCTCAGTAAACCCAGATCATCCTTTTTACGAAAAACTAATTTTTCACCAACATGCAAGAACCCCTCAAAAATAGAATCTATGATACAATTTATTTTTAGGAAAATTAAAAATCAACTTTGGTGACTATGATTGTGGATTGCGTTATAGTTGTCCATTATGTATGTGTATTTTCTATCACGATTTGTGAACCTTCATTTTTTGTTGAGTAATAGCCACATTTAGGAAA
>VDFB02267639.1:0-82470 GCA_007258455.2 Sequoia sempervirens | reverse complement strand
CAATATTATGTTCATTGCATACATTGTTATATCTTCAAGATGATTTATTTGCTCAAGATTATTACAAAAGAAAAATTTATTCAATTATATATAAACAAGAGTTACATGGCAACGAAGTTCTTGCCAAATAGTAATAGAATTGTTATGTTTTAATTAGTTGTGTTTGATAAATTTTAGCAATGTCACAAATGATAAGTACTTGCTTGGTGGAAGGCGCATCTACTTGGTGAAAAAGCCTGTGATAGAATTAAACCTAACGGCAGGGCACAAAGCACTTTACAATCTTGATTTTAGGATTCATATAACTAATGGACACAAAACATAAGTAAGTACAAACCAAGCAACAATATAGCCCCATGCTCGACACATAAACACAAACATGAATAACTCAGATATTCAACAAATAAATTTCAATGTGGGAGGGGAACAAGGGAAGAGAGAGCTAGAGTTCCAAACAAGGACCCTCAACTCTAGTTCTAGCTTAACACACAAGCCAATTGGAAAACAATTTTGAGTTGTGTCCAGTCAAAGCTCGCCAAGATCCACAATGTTGCTACTATACCATTGTATGCTAAATTATATCGTGATCTAATTTATGGACTAAAAAATCAAATAACCAAAGCCCGCTAGGGTAAAGCAGTTACAAAGATTTTATCACATCGGATTAAATACATGTCCCCTAAAAGACACTAAAGATATAAAAGTTACTAAGTACAACATCTATAAGTTCTTAGGCTAATTACCTTGAGTTGGAGTTGTAAGGCTTATCATGTCCATTAGATCTCAATATCTTTATTATTTAATTTGTACCAGGCAGATTTTCTAGGTTGAGGCATTCCATTCTCAGTAATATTAGGACTAAGTGTGTTGTACATCTTGCAAGTCTTAGTTATAATGTTGGAATATTATTGTAATGTGGCACACTAGTTAAACATGGTAACATTCTAATGTTTTTTGCAAATGGTCCCCTTCAGGACTCAAAAATTATTGAATTTAAGAGTATTGAAAATGATGAGTCCATCTTGGAGAAGCTAGAGTGAATGTTGAGCTTCTCCTACAAAGTTTGACGTTTGGATTTGCAAGATGAGTACAATTCATGTGTAACTCTTGTTTGCATGTTGAGCAATGAACATGTGTCAATTGGACCCATCAATGGTTTTGAATACCACTTGGTAGTTTTTCTAGAGCCAAAATTCTATGAATAAAACACTAGGGTGAATAATCTTATTTATAAAGGCTTGGAGAGTGTTTAGGTGCTGATTACTTTCTCCAAGGGTAAAGAGTTTGCTACAACATCAGATTGTTGAGTCTTTTCCTTGCATTTGATATCTATTTTGTACAACATATGGATATGTATGGAATGTTTGCTATTTTTTTTTCTTAAAGTACATTTTGGGAGAGTGGGTGTAAATGTTTTGAATAGTTTTAAAATTGTTACAATATTCAACATGGTAAAGAATATTCTATTACTTCTAATTAAATTAAATATTTATCTTTCGCAATGTTAAAGTACATTTTTTCTAAAGAAAAGTATTTAGTAATATATAGATATCCTAGATAAATCTATGTTAAAATATGGAAGCAATAAATATAGTAAAAAAATAGATCATACATTTTATTATTTTAAATAAAAACAAATTATTAATTTACTTTAAATTTTATATAAATATCCTACATATTTTAAATATCTACCTAAAAAGACATAAATAGATTATTCTATTTATTTATTTTTAAATGAAGATAAATTGTTTATTTATTTTATATTTAGTATATATCTATCTAAAATACATCAATATATCAATTTGGAGGTGATTATATTAATTAGATCATTATTTCTACTTTTATAAATGAAATAAATATTAAATATTAATATCTATGTATAGACAAGTCAATAAATGGGAAAGTAACATATAGTTATTTATTCACTTAATAGTAAACTATTTTTTTACTTTATAAAAATATGGATATAAATTTTGCTTTTAATAATGTAAGATAGGTAGATGTCACTTTAAACTATTTTTTTAATATTTAAATTTTGGTAGGATGCATTTAATAAAAAATATTTTTAATATTTGTAGACTAATCTACCTATTATTAGAAAAATTAATTAAAAGATGTCTAAGACACCAATTTTATTTAAAGAATAACTTTAATAAACATATATATATATATATATATATATATATTATGGTCATTGCATTAATGGCTTATATCAGGTGAAATTTGTCTAGATTGAAGAGAATTTAATTTTGAAATATGTTTGTTATATAATTGACATGTATACAATGATAATAGATAAAAAAAAATCAAATAGAAAAAATGCTTGAGCTTTCATTGGTTAAAAAGAGAATTATTAATAACTAGTTAAGATCTGTGCCTATAATTCCTTGGCATGAACTAAAAATTGTTATTTTTTACTTTCTTTTTATAATATATAAATTTAATGTGTTCAATGTTCAATCTTCCTACACTTATTTCTAATTAATTTATTGACAATTCCAAACAAACCCCAATTCACATTTAATATTTTTTACTTCAAATGACTTTATATACGCAAATCAACTGAGATAAAGGGGAGATCAGAACTGAATGGAGACAATGAATTAAAGAAGGAGGAGGAGAGAAGAATTGAAAAAAAAAAAAATTGAATGGAGAAGGGATAAAACTTAGAGGAAAGAAGAGATAAATATAATAGAATTAACTTTTAATCCCTACGAGACCAACAAAATAAAATTATGTAACACCACAAAAAGATAAACGAGGGAGATAAATGATGGGGCGGGGCAGAAAAAAACCTATATAACACCACGATAAGATCAGTGTTTAAACCAAAGCATTAATACTTGAATTTCTGTGAGGAGTTAATCAAAATATTAGAAAACTAGTTTCGGTCCGCGCAAAATGGATTTCAAATGTTTGAGGCGCGCGGAAGTGGGCGAAAGCCCAAACGTTCATCTGCTGCTATCATGGCACGCAACGCTTACCAGCGAAAACAACAAAGAAAATCCGCCAGGCTTTCATACAGCGACGATTGTGAAAAACCCACTGACGATGCGACTGCCCACTACAATCTTTCTGGGTTTCCAACAGAATTTGCGCTATGTTTGCCAAGCCCCATAATACCCAAAGATGATGAGAAGACGAAGAGGGCCAAGAAGAGGAAGAAGACGGTACTCATAAATAACTTAGTCTCCAAATCCGACTCCAACAAGGAAAATAATGACGAATGTTTGAAAAAAGAAAGGGCACATGTGAAGAAGAACAAGAAGAATAAGAAGACATGCACGCCACTTTTGGGAGGATCAAGCTGCGAGGGATGGAGCAAGGAGCAGGATATTGCCCTTCACAATGCTTATTACGCAATCAAGCCTCTTCCCAACTTCTGGAAGCAGATCGCCAAGTTGGTATGTATTTATGCATACCCTCTTTATGTTTCCTATTCGAGTTGTCTGGTTTAGTTTCATTGATTTTTATTTTTCAACAATCACACACCCTTATCAGGTCCTTCTATTCGTTCTGTATTGTTATCCTTATTAATCTTAAAAGGGCTGGAGATTTCAAGGTTTTAAATTATAATACACCATAATGCTTAATATTAAATAAGGAATGATATTCCCTTGCTATCTCGGAGTATTCCACCTGTACCTATGGAGCTCGGTTTCACCTTAGCTGCCCGACGAAAGTTAGGTTTTATACAGTCAGTCTTTGTGGGCTCCAATCTAGACGAAATCTATTTTGGTTTCACTTGATCTATCCCTTTATCAGGAACCTCGCTAACATGTTCGATGTCCGCTGTAGGGAAAAAATATTATGCAAATGAGATTTTATTCAATGCGGTATACTTTCGTTATTTGAGCAAATGGTTTTTACCATTAATGTCGGATCTGTGGGTTATAAACTATAAGTCACCTTGGTTTCAGAAGCTTTGGACTATACCTATTGACAAGGATGAATTTTGTGTGGAGGAGCTATGCAATTAGTCATTTTGACATGACTGATTAATGGGTGTTATGCCCACTTCTAGAAATGAAAGTATTCTTTAATATAGTGAAGGAAAGTTATGCCATAGAAGACGTGTTTAATGTAAGAGCCAATTTGCAAAAATCTCATGCGGACATCGCCAGTTTGTAAAGTTGAAGCACTATAAAAACTGTTAAAATTCGTCATTAGCGGTTATAACTTAGATCCACAACTACCTAACCATGTTAACCTCATTATAAAAGCAACATATGAGTCTATTTTTTGACACAAAAAATGTTCTCTTCTTAATCTTTGTTTTGTTGCCTTTATAATGTAAATTAATGTTTAGTAATAATTTTTAGTTATGTCTCTTTGTCATGAGTTTGTTTCAATTTTTTTTTGATGAAAGCGATGAGCAACATTCAATTCTTGGATGATATACTACTATTTAAGAAAGAATGAGGAAGAGTACAAGAAGTATTTAAAATCCATAGAGAGTGTAGTCTATATATTAAGATATCAAATGCAACTTCTTTCGAAATCAAGTGCTTTTTTGGTCAGATGATCTTTAGGAAAGGGATCATAGTAGGAATTGAGATAAGGCAATTTATAATGGGATTTTTTTGGTAGTTGTGTTGCATGGCTTAATGAGGTATTCACTTTGTTTTCTCAAGGGTTAAGATTTATTCGATAGCTTCCATTCTACTTCAAAGATTTGCGAATTTTGCTTGAGATATTTTATACACTTTGACCTGTTTCTTGAGATATTCTTATAAAACATCTTATCTCTTTTCTTGTTGCTGAATGTTAGATACAAGTAGGGAAATTCTATTGTTTGAATGAAGCAACACCCGCCTCCTTTTCATCAAATTCATGACCTAGCCCATGAGTGTTGTAATTGATGGTATAAAGTGGAGCTTCTTTGATCCATAGATGGTTGCATTGGGACATGATCAACTTCAGCAGCATGGGTTTGATAGCCTCATTCATCGCTTTCATTAAAAACTTGAAACAAACTCATGACAAAAAGACATGTAATGGCCAACCTTGTTCTAAGTTTTGACTTGTGACTTTTTGCTCAAAGTTTTCAGTTTGTTATATGTTCCATTTAATCAAGGTTGAAGCACAATAATGTATATATTGAATAGTATCCAATATGAATGCATATACAGCTCTGGTAATCAGTTCTACGACATTCTTTCTTTCATTTATGACTGTTATACAATATAACCTCTCAGAAATAAACAACAATCTCTTACATGCTTTGAGTAACCAGTAACCAAAGAGCAGATTACAACGTTACACCTCACTGTTAGCTACAACTATACTTACTGTGCATTAATTTGCAGCAGAAACAATACTATTTGTGCCCAGAAATGAACAGCAGTTATGAAGGATTACAGTGACTAACAATGTGACCGATAACAGCCATGTAAGAGGTTTTTAAAGGTTATTCTCAGACCTGATTATCCACGCCAAAACTGGAAATGATCTACAGCAGCTCTATTATGAAATATGCACAGCAGATATCTCTTCACCAATGGTTGCAATGACAGGAATATTATGACAGTCCTTAAACAATCAAGTTCTGAGTGATATAAAGACTGATTGACATGTACAGATAACTCGGATTGCTACAGCAGGGTCCTAACTTAAACCCTTAGCAGATTACACAATAACAGTTCAAGACCATGCATGAATTAAAGAGTACAATATAACCAGACCTGGAGTAATCGCTCTCTAAGGTACCACGCCTCCTATAGCTTCTATCCCTCAAAAGAATACACGTACTCAGCCCAGAATGTCTCTGTGACCAGCGCCAGGCTCAGATTGCAACATAAAAAGGGTAGCCACGCCCAGCCATTGAAAATATTCCAAATTAGACTCACAGCACACTCCAATGTCCAGCAACTTCAAAACCCTTGACACCCAGCATTTCTCAATATATAAATAAACACAAGCTCAGCAAGGGTAGCGCCAGGAATGCTTCCAAGAGATACTCGTTTAACTGCAAAACCCTTTATCAAACCAATTGGGATAAAGATATAATCGATATACTTCAATTTTGCCACTGAAAGTGACCCGCAAATTGCAATAATGCTCTTGTAGAAAGCCTGAATGACTTCCTCCACAAATCTAGCTAGGGTAGATAGTTTCACTATTGAAATTGGTGCCAAAGATGAGGGTTTCCGTCCTCAACCAACTACAAACAATAAACTGGAAACAATCCAGCAGAGTCTCCTTAAGTTGTCAAATCCATCCTAACCAAATGAGAGCCAAAAAAATAGATTAAATAGAAGTGAAGGAAGAAATTAGGGCAACCTCCCATTTGAATTTTTTTCACTCCAAAAAACTTCGAAAATATTTGCTTTATACTTTACAACATAATCAAATATTCCTCAAAGGGGCACCTTGCTCAAAAGAAAACTATTTTACTTTATTCAGCCTTCTAAAACAATTTTAAGTTATCTCATTAGGCACCAAGGTACTTTTCGATGACCACCTACCCCCTCACTTAAGTTATAAAGTTATTTTATCAAAATAACCTAAGTGACTTATAAAAAGTGAATATTAAATAATTCAACCTTAGGCTCTCCAACACCACCATTGAAATAACACTGCTAAGGACACTAAGAGTCTGAGACCAGTTTCTCGAAATATACTTACTATAAATAACAACTGCTAAAAATAGTAAGTGCTCACCAAATAACAAACTAGCCAAAACATTAAAGCTTGTCGGACAACTCCAACATACTACCCAAACAGGAAACCCTACACTGTACTGCCGCTCGGATTGGTTACTAAATATAGTACTTACTAAAAATAGTAAGTGAGTTAGAACCACGCTAGCCCAAAGGAGGACATTGAAAATGGGGACATTACAAGACATAACTAAAAATTATTACTAAACATTAATGAAGGTTTGAGTTGCAAATAAAGGAATGTGTCTTGCATAGTGTAGGAAGGGTTTTGAATTGCAAATCTTTTGTAATGGTATGTTTCCATGACAATTTGTAATTGTTTAGGGGGATATTTTAATTGCAGTTATTGCATTTCCTCTTATCACATTTGTTGATATGATTGTAATAAAGGTTTGATGTATGTGTGATAGCATCTAATACATTACAAGTTTTATGTAATGGCCATTCTTCTATGGCATATGGGGCATTGTAGTTTTGAGATGGATTATTAAGTATGTTCAATTTATATGATGTAACCTATGGTTTTCATATGAATGTAAATCTGATTTTGTTGATGCTTTATAAGATATATCTCTTTCCTCTTTGCTGTTCATGGCTGTTGCCCAATGGAGTAGGCATCGGTTCACATTGTTGAAGGATCAATCAATCCATCGTTTAATCACTTCCATCATGTTAGCAATAGGAGTAGAGTATAATGCCTATTGTTTATGATTTAGTGTTATAATCTAGGGAACAAATCTCAAGCAAACCTCAAATTGTTAAATAATTAGAGAATCATATTCAACACGGTTGCAACTTGCCATTGTGTATGAAATATAAAATAAAATCATCTTGAGGGATCATAATACTGTTGTCATCCATAGGTGCATGTGCAAGGTGTTATGACCTATATAAGAGGTTATATGCAACCATAGTTGCTGGGAAACTCCATTTTGGGAACATAGACAACGTACCAGTCCCCGTACCCAAAATTTCCAGTGAATCATTTACAAATAACGTACCCTAATTTGATTGGCGTCCCCGTCCCCGTACTAGTACCAGTACCTTGCGTCTCCCGACAACTATGTATGCAACTAGTTTGTCTTTGACCTAGAGACAATAATTGGGGTCAAGTGTACACTGGGTGCAGTTGTTGATTGTTGTTGTCATGTTACATTTTATTTTGATGTACAAGCCTATTAAGGACACCTTTGGGAATATCCCTCTTGGATTTAAGCTAAGCCCAAAGTGTAGGAGAGACCGCCCACTCTTGTTGTTACCCTTTAATCATTTGTAGTTTGTTGATGAAACCTCTTTTTACCTTCTTGATGACATATCCTTGGTCTTGAAGGTAATAAATGTTATAGGATTGTGCACTTGCGTTTTTGGGAAGTAATGTAAGGGAGCTCATGATCTTTGTTGTCTCCTCATCGTCTACTTCATTTTAACATATGCTCTGAACTTGCAATGTATCCAACGAAGAAAACACCATTATTGTTCATCAAGAGGAATCTTGCTAATAAGAAATACAAAGAAGAATGGTGAAATTAATTCTCACACTTCTAATTTACCATATGTGTCTTTGAAATGTGCTTAAATGAAGAGAACATGGGTCTTTGTGAAGGATTGCATAGAGTAGAAGTAGGAAGTAGGAGGCTATGAAAGAGCTGAAAAGAAGTCAATGGAATTGATGAACAACCTTGGCATGGATTTGGCATTAAAGGAGCCACCTAAAACAAAACAAAGTGGACTAGAGCAGGCCTAAAATGAAGTAGATAAATTGGGTAATGGTTGTGATAGAGCCATCGAACACGGGAGCTAGACCAAGTCCAAAATAAATTGGAGAATAGATAATGATTGTGATAGAGCCACTAAGTTGGGCATAAGCAAAATGGAAACATGGTCACTTTGATCATATTGGTAAAGTAATAGAAGGTATGCCCCCCCTTAGATTGATTGCTAATAGGAAGACAATCAATTTAAGTAGAGGAGAAAGGAGCAACTACTAAGGTGTAAGTAGGAATGTGTTGAGAGAAGGGGGAACAAAGAGGGAATTGTTGGCCCTAGTAAGTGGAATAAAATGGTGCCCCCAAGGAAAGGGAAAATAGATAGTAATTAGGATATAAGTATAGGATTTGCGCATTGAAATAATAATAAATATAAAAAGAAATAGTATGGAATAGAATGAGAAAGGGAGGCAAAGTCTAAGGTATACCATTTGCAATAGAAGTATAGAATTTGCCACATAAAGAAGGCAATAGATAGGAGAAAAGAAATCACCATAGTTTAGAAAAGGAGGAGCATAACATTTATAAGAAATTGGACATATCATTTAGAGGAGTAAGAGGGTGAAAATATAACATATGTGAAAGGAACATAAAAGAGTAAGTAGGAAGCATATGTAGAGTAAGGAACATTTGAATCAAGATAAAAAAAGAGTGAGCACTAGCTTGAAGAGTAGAAAGGAATACAAAATAAAAGGAATTATGACATGAAGAAACGTAGAAAATATAGAACTATGCATAGTTGAAAAACTCGCCAATTGCAAAAACTTGACAAGCCCGGAAAATACGGTACGGAAAAAAACTTAGCCAAAAATTGCTTAAACTTCATAAAAACACATTTCTTTTTGCAAAATTCAATGATAAGATGCATCCAATGAGTCAATAAAATGAGTACATAGAAGAAACAAGCTGAGTCTAGTTGTATTTGATTGATTTGAAAGAAAATTAGATACAAAATTGCATCCTCATGTGGAATGCTCAATACACTGATATTGATAGTCTGAAACAAAATGAAAATAGCAAATTGTTTTTGTAAAACTGAAGGTAAATAGTGGAGAGTACCTAGAAAGTCAAATGAATTCAATGAGAGTTTGAGGGCAATGCCCCCAATGGGTTCGAGGGGCAGCGCCCCTAGCGGGGTCAAGGGGTAGTGCCCCTTGCGGGGGTTTGGGGGTAGCCCAGCGGGGTTAAGGGGTAGCGCCCCTTATAGGGGTTTGGGGGCAGCGCCCCCAGTGGGGTCAAGGGGCAACGCCCCTTGTGGGGGTCTGGGGGCAGCGCTCCCGCTGCCCCTCTTGGGGTCCCAGGGCAGCGCCCAGGGCACACTCCCTGACGTGATATATGGTGGGGTTAAGGGGCGGAGCCCCCGCCACCAAGCCCAAATTAAGACCTCCAAAACCACACAAACCTTCATGGTGTATATCATTTTGCATTAACAATAAAACCCAAATTAAGACCATCAAAGCCACAAAAACCTTCATGGAACACATCATTTTAGTGTTTTTTCTAAAGCAGAGCACGCAAATGAATGAAAAAAATAACTCAAAATGCCTTTTTAGTCGACTGCCTGGGCGTTTTCCAGATCATGTGGGTTTTTTGCAAAAACTCACTGTACTTTTTGGAAAAACTCGCCAAAAGTACGATGAGTTTTTCCAAAAAGTATGACGAGTTTTTTGGGCGTACAATTGCACCAAAAACTTGGGAGTGAAAAAACCTCGCTAGTTTTTCTTCACTCGCCGAGTTTTTGGCGAGTGTTGCAACTATGGAACTATGTATGTGGAAGAAGTAAGGTTAGGTTAAATTATAGAATAGCATCATGAGCGAGAGGTAAGAGGAATATCAAACACACAAGAGAAGTGGCAATGAAAAGAACATAGAGAGGCACAGTAAATAGTGAAGGTATAAGAAGCATAATGGATATGGGAATCATGGAAGAAGATCATGAAAGAATGCATAAAGGAAAGAAAGTATGTAGAAACATAAAGAGCATCTTAAGCAATAGGAGCATAAGAGAGTATATAGAAAGTAATGGAACTTGAAAATGGGAGATAGAAAGGAAAATTGAAAAAAAGAAGGTTATAACAATTCTAGGGAACTAAGAATATGAATAACAAGTGAAAGAGAACATAGCATAGCTATATGTGTGGAGGACAAGTATAGCATACAAGGAGAAAGACACTATAAGAGATAAAGAAGCATAATATTAGAATTTAAACTTCAAAGAGAGAAAGAGACATAATAAATGTGCACAAGTGATTATAAAAAGAAAACATGAAGGGATGTATGGAAGTGGAGTTTGTCATGGGAAAGTAATAATATTTTAATGACCATCACGAGAGGTCATTATTGTCCATTTCTATAGAACATCATATACACAAAGGAGTATATTGGAAGTGAGGAGTGGGATACAACAAATATGATGGAAGGGCATGATATTTTTGGGTCAACATGAGAAAGATGCATGTGCCTTAATACTTTGTTGTGTCCCCAAAATCGTGAAGAAGAAAGAACATAGATGTTGATGATATACAGACAACACACATGATATGTCATGACATAAAGATGAGGTTGAACTTATATTATCTTAAATTTTTTTGTCAACATGAAGAAAATATCTTGATGCCTTGAATCATCCCTAAAATTTATAGATGGATAGGAAGTGTATGTACAAATAGGAAGGTAAAGAACAAATAAAGGAAGCTTACAAACATTATAACATAAATATGTTGCCCATTTGCCATTTGTTAGCATGTAGCTAGAGGGTTAAAACACATCATTCATAAATGGTAAGGGACAAAGAGAACAAAACTCTTAAGGAGTAATGATAAAAAAATGAAATAAGAAATATATATTTGTGAGTACTCAGCCAAAGAAATTCGTGTATACATAACAATCATCGTTCTCAAAGTCTTTTGCCAATAACTCAATCAAATGTGTCATAAGAGAGGAGTCGTTTAACAAAAGAGGCTTAGAAGGTGCTAGAGGTGAAAATTGAGGAAATGGGTGGAAAATCTACTATGATTGGAAACACAAAATGGTCATGAGGAGCAACTTCAACCACAATATATACAAAAGTAGGAGTAGAAATAGAAACACTAGCAATAGAATTAGAAGTCATAGTAGTAATAGGTAGAGAAGGATCCTCAGAAGGAGCTACATCAATAGTAGCAACAAGAGGATCCCTAAAAGGTAGTTAAGGTTCCACAACAATAGTAGGTGAATAAGGGAAGTTGTGAAGGAAAGAGGAGGTGTAGGGAAAGGAGATGTTGAAGGGAAAGATGGAGTTTGGGATTAGGTTAGAAGGACAAAAGTTTGGGTCTAGATGCAAATTGTATCTTGTTTTGAGGTTTAGGGGGAGGAGGATGTTGATGCATTGGAAGCTTGAGAAGAGATGCAATGTTGGGGATGGGTAAAAGGGGTTGTAGGGAAGGAGGAGGAATGGCAAGAGCTTTAGGTTGAAGATGGAGGCTGTTTAGCTTTAGCTTGCAAAGGAGATGGCATAGCTTTAGGTTGTAGTTTCGGTCTATGGGGATGGATAGTAGCACTATAAGTGGAAGGAAGATAATGAAAGAAAATTTCTAGGTTCTCAACTCTATGCAAGTGGGGAATGAGTGACTTAAAAGAGTGGATAGAAAGGTTTGGATTGTCATCATGCATATAGGTTTGTTGTTCTTGAATCAATTTTATATGTCAAATAAGACATCAAGATGCTCATAGGGTGGGCCCTTTTATTTAGAGATGAAGCAATCTATAGTTAAATTCTCCAACTTAGAAAGTGGTTGTTACTCATGACATGAAATTGTGATCAACTCATTATTGTGAATAAACTTGAGGCATTGGTGGATCACATAAGGGACCACTTGAGCTTGTTCAATCCAAGGATGGCTTAGAAGAATACTAAAGTGATTCAAATTCAAAATAATGTGACAAAGACTAGTCAAAGCCTTGAGGCTGACTTCAATAGGGAGGATTAAGCATCCCATTGTATAAATAAAGTTGCCATTAAAACATTTTAGAGCAACCCCATATGCAACATAAGATTCTTGATGATAGTGGTTGCTAAATATGAATTCATTTGTCACTATATTGAAGGTGCATGATAGGCTCTCAAGGATGCTAATGGTGGTCTTTGAGTTCACAAGATCTTCAATAAACAAAGGACCATGATAACCATTTGAAGGAATCTTTGAGGGAGAGAACGTAATAAGACGAGGAGGGGAATGGAGCACCAACAAAGTCAGAGGGATAGGAACGAGAGGTGCATAAGGATGAGCTTAAAATGACTTAGCGCTCTAACTTGAAGTGATGGCATGAAGATGTGGACAAGATGCCTTGATCTCCTTTTTCAAACTTTAAGTAGTTGACCCTCATTGAAGGGGAATGGGGGTAAATGGCTAGGGGATGGTGGGGAAGGGAGGAAGGAGATATAGAAGAACCCTTAATGAATAAAAAAGAGAAGCGTCGGGGATATGATCCACATTGTTTCATTGATTGTGTTTAGGGAATGTGTTTGTGTAAATATGTAGGTTTTGATTTAGAGGTGATATACATTTATTAGCTTTCTCATTGCAATTCTCAACATGAATGGCATTTGCTTGAATATCTTGTGTCTAGTGATTCAAGTCCATACACTTCTCAGTGTTGTGGCTAGGCATGCAATAATATTGACAAAAGCCCTTAAACATGAGGAACAAGAAGAGAGGTATCCAAAGGATGGATAGGGGGGTGATTGAAATGGTTAACAACAACCATTTGGTCCATGACAAAGTGGAGGGGATTGATTAAACAAGTGAAGTGATGGTTAGATTTATGTTTAAAGGATATAGCATGAAAGGAAAAAGAAGGATCTACATGGTTAACAGTGGCTTTAGGTTCATTCTTAGAGAAATTAGGGTTAGAATTGGATTTTTTGAAAGGAGGTTTAATTTGGAAGGGAATGAAGGAATATAAGTAGAAGAATTAGAAGAAGAGGAAGGATTATAGGACAAGTGATTGACTTTTTCAAGTGTCATCTTGTAACCTCAAAGACTAGCACAAAGGTCTAAAAATGTAGTGTAGGATTGGAACAAGACATTGTCTTGAATAGGGGCTAACAAAATTCAAGAAAGATGCATTGTATTTCATCATTAGGTAAATGATACCACATCTTTGTTAATATGATTGGAAATAGATAACATGGCTTCTTGCTTATAGTGTAGTATATCAATAAAATTAATTTTCAAGTCGATATTAACTTAAAAGTGTCAAATGAATGCATGTGCAAGCTCAACAAATGAGTGAATAGAGTTATGTGGGAGAGAATAAAACCATAGTATGTAAGAACATGCCCAAATAATAAAATAAAAGTAGGAAATAGGGAAAAAAACAGAGCATAAAATAACTGTGAAATGGCTGAAAGAAATTATATTGATCTAACTTGCTTACATACAATCCAACAACTTACCTCAACCGTAGTGCTGTTCACAATGGACAACTTCATATTTATACTTGAGGCCTCTAAGATCTAGAAACTTCTAATGTTCTAGATATCTCTAAAACTGGAATGTTCTTTTTCCTTGAACAACTTCTAGTAGCTTCTAGTTTCTGGAAGGTTCTAGCCCTTCTAGAAGATTCTAGTTCTTCTAGAAACATCTTCTAACTTTTCTAGACAATCTTATTCCTTAACATCCCCCCTTAAGATTGGATAGAATATTACAAGCAAAATACAAAGAAGAGGGGAAGATACAAATGAGAGGAAGATACAAAGGAGAGGGGAACATTATACTACCATCCCCCCCTTAATGTTCACCTCTAGCATACCAAGCATTTTTCGTAATTTCAAGAATTTGGCTTCAGTAATACTCTTATTAAATACATCGCTGTTTGTTCTTCACTTGGACAATATTGTAGATTGACAATGTTTTCTTGAACAAGATCTCGTATGTAGTGAACATCTAGCTCAATATGTTTTGTTTTGGCATGAAAGACTGGATTGTTGGCAACCTGTATGGTACTTTGATTGTCATAGTACAAAGTAGTAGCAAAACTTTGGGCAAAGCGAAGCTCAAATAGAAGATTTCGCATCCAAACTGCTTCCTTTTTTGCTTCTTTTGCTGCTCTATATTCTGCTTCACATGAAGACAATGATGTAGTTGTTTGCTTTTTGCTGCTCCATGTAATAGGGCGTGCTCCAAGCTGAAAAACATAACCACCTGTAGGTTTTTTGTCATCTATATCACCTCCCCAATCTGAATTTGTAAATCCAACCAAAGAAATTGAGGACTTGTGGCCATAGTGGATGCTATAGTGTAGTGTTCCACGTACATACCACAATATCCTTTTTGCAACCAACCAATGACTTTCTTTAGGTTTTTGCATAAATCTTGATACTTGAGTAACTGCAAAACAAATGTCTGGTGTAGAATGAGTTAGATAAACCAAGCTGCCCACAAGTTGCCTGTATAAAGTAGCATCAACCTTCTTGGAAGTACATTCTTTAGTAAGCTTGATTCTAGACTGAAATGGAGTAGAAGCTGGCTTGCATTCTAGCATGTTAAACTTTTCTAAAATATCCAAAGCATATTTTGATTGGCAGAGGAACAGTCCATCATTTAATCTGCAAACTTGTAAACCAAGAAAATAGTTTAATTCTCCCAAATCACTCATATGAAATGCCCTTTTAAGTTCTGATTTTAAATCATTGATTATCCCAATATTCAGTCCAACAATGAGTAAGTCATCTACGTAAACTGCAACAAGAATAATCTCATCTTGAACTTTCTTCACATAAAGATTTGGATTAGATCTACACCTTTTAAAACCATGAAGCTGAAAGTATCTGTCAATCTTTTCATTCCATGCCCTTGGTGCTTGTTTTAGACCTTAAAGTGATTCCTTTAATCTGCAAACAAGGTGAGGATGTTGTTCATCTACAAAACCAGGTGGTTGATTCATGTATACTTCTTCAACTAAATCTCCATTTAAGAAAGAATTTTTAACATCCACTTGATGGACATGCCATCCAAGACTTGCTGCCTGTTGGTTGGAAATTTTGTATTCTTGTGAAAGTATACAAAATGATGATTTCAACCATAGCACGTGAGATTAAACTCTCCTAATTTAGGGAAGGCTCCCCCTTTAACTAAATAAAATTGATATGGGTAGGATAGCAATCGTTCCTCAGGAAAGATTACGTTCTTCTCTTTTCACAGAAAAGAAACTATACATGTGGATAAAATTTATTACAGCAGCTACACAGTGAAATTAAGAAAGAGGAAATAAAGTTTCCTGAAAGCACAAAGACTTCCGTTACTTCCTCCGGGACGGGAAAACAACCAATAAGCACAAAGTCTTGAGGAATGAGATCCTATCTACCCTTTTCAGAATAATTACTTGATGAAAAAGTACAACACAAAATAGCTCAAAGACTGTAATTACGATGTATCTTTTAACTACTCTAAATGAGAAATACTATGAGCACAAAGACTTATAATTCTTCTCAATTTCTAATACTAACTATGAATTCAATCTTCACATTTATAGCACAAAGACTGCAGATATTTAAATCGAATCTCTCTCTAGCAATCTTCTACAACTCTCAAGTAATCACAAAATGATGCCCCAAAATGACATAAGAACATTAAGGATGCGAAAATGAGAATTCAGCTCAAAGTCTGAAATTCCAGCTTCTTGATATTACTTGAAAATTCACAATATTCCACTATAAAGCTCAAAGACTTTATGAGTACAAAATTCTGCAGAGTTTTCTTGCTTGCTAAAAAGATATCTATTACAATAGACCCCTCAAGTATTTATAGGAGGAAGGTCTGGAGAAAAAGGTGGGAGGATCTCAACAAACTTGAGAAAATCTCTCAACCGATAACTAATTGCGATTGACTTATTCAAAATTACAATCCAAATTGTGATTTGTCTTGTAAGATTTTACATGTAATTACATTTTCGAAAACTGCAAGGAAAGAACACTTGCAATTGCAAAATTTGTTTTTACATATATTTTGTCGAAAGTAAAATTCATAAAACAACCTAAAATGTTAACTTGTTTCATTCCTATCTTTGAAAGATAAGAATTTGCTGATGATGGTCTGCAACTCATTCGGATCAGGACCCAACGTGTTCTTGGCTACTGCAACTGTCTTCAAAATTACATCAAAATATCTGATTGTTGCCAATCTATGCTCTTCATAAGTAGTTTGCATTTTCTCAAGGATTGTTTGATGATTGACAAGCTTTTGAATTGAATCCATAGAAAACTGCTCTGATTCCATTTGTTGACGAAGATTGGCTGCCATTTCTAAAGTAACTGAATCAACTGCAAATAAT
This sequence comes from Sequoia sempervirens, assembly GCA_007258455.2. Classification (NCBI taxonomy): domain Eukaryota; kingdom Viridiplantae; phylum Streptophyta; class Pinopsida; order Cupressales; family Cupressaceae; genus Sequoia; species Sequoia sempervirens. The sequence goes on along the minus strand of VDFB02267639.1, from coordinate 65,729 downwards.
TCATCTTCTTGATTTAAAACTGTACAAGAGATCTTCTCAAAACTTGAAAGAATATCCTGCTGAACTTCATCATTCATTTCTAAAGTGGCCTGGATATCTTTGATAAGATCTTGAATGACCAATGATCTATTTGTCATAAGTTCCTCAAACTCTATGTACTTCTCTCTGTTTGGCAAGATCGAGTTGCTGCATAGAATTTGTAACTTAACTTGATCTATCTCATGCCAGATTTTTAAATCCTTCTCAAGCGATTCCAAATTCTGCTTGAAGGCATTCAAAGTCTGATTTAGCTTTATCTTTGCTATTCTGACATTTTTGAGAACTTGCAAGGTCTTCTCAATCATTGGAATGCTTTGATCAATTAGTTGAGTTATCCATGAATCAACTGCTTTGGCCTTTTGTGCAATTTTTTCTAATTGCCTAACTGATTCATTAGGAGGAGCTGTAGATAGAGAATCAACTGCCTCTGATGATCCTGTAATCCTTTGAATAACTGAAACCAGTTGAGCATTGTCTTCTTTGAGCTTTTCCTTTTTGGCTAGAAGTTCATTATAACTTTGTGTCAAAATCGTCACTGAACTTTGAGCATCCTGCATCATATTGGCATGAGTCTGCTTGCCCAATTCTACTCTTGTGAACCTGTAATCAGATACCTGCATCTCTTCATGTGGTTTATCAACTAGAGGCTCTGCAATCTCAGCATATTTCATTCTATTGCTGTCAACAAAAACTTGTGAGACTGTTTTAGCTTTCTTTGCAACCATCGGTTTTGATTTCTTCAATTTTTGAAAATCGAAAATATCAGGAGACACTGCTTGTTTCTTTCTTTTGGGAGCAATTGAATTCAACCATGGGGGAAGATCCAAAGATGTCACATCTGAAATGGCAACTGCAGTCTCCGTAGAAATGGCCTCAGTTTGTGATACAACAAAAATTCTAGGAGGTGCCTCGGTTTGTACAGCAACTATGTTTTGTGCAGAAGACAAATTACAACTAGGATTGGCCATGAAAGAATCAAAGCTTGTTACAAATGTATCTATTTCCGGAAGAGTCATTTCTGACATGGCTGGAAAGATTGGATTTATATCAAAAATACTCTTGAAGTTATCGGGCAAGCTTCTTATGGGAGTATTCATTACTGATGAAGGCTGATGACTAATCTCTTGAGGTGGAATAGAAGGAACAAATACAGTGGAAAAGGAATCAACATCACTGTCAATAGGGGACATAGGAGATATGGCTGATTCTGGTATTGGAGCTTCAATGTGAGGAGTTATCTCACTTAGAACGGTAGAGGTCTCAAGAACCTCGTCTTCTCCTTGTTGATCCAAAACTTGAATCTGCATTTCATTGATTTCTTTTCCCTTTGATATTTCCTTTTCCAATGGTTGTTCCGCAGCTCTGCTTACCTTCAGCTTAATTCTGGTACCTGAAGAGGAAGCTCCTTCTTTTGATTGTTCTCTGATTTCTGATTTCAATCCCCTAGGACCAGCTGGATCATCTTCAGCTCTAACTTTGATTTTGATAGTCTTGACGCCTATGCTTTTGAGCCAAGAGTTGGTGTTCGCCAAGACTGATTGAAATCTATCAAAGATAGAGACGGATTCCTTTTGAGACCACTGAATTGCAGGAATAGGGGCATTAGCAACTCCTTGTTCTTCGTATTCAGGATCTAAAATCTGCCTATCATCAATTACTCCCTCTGGAATTAAAGTCAGATTTAGGTCAATAATTTGCTCCAAAGTTAGCCTGCAATAATCCATTTTGTATATATCCTTTTCTGTCTGGAGGTCTGCCCAAATGTCTTCAATGCGGTGAACATGAGTGAAGGCTCTTTTTATTTTATCTTTCATCCTTCTGTAATCAAAATCCACTCTAGCTTGGAATCTCTTCAATGTTATCTCCTGAAGTTCAGTCTCCATTGCTTTGGCTCTTGAAGAAGTTGTTAAAGAATACCTGCCGATTACCAATGGATTATGTGAAGAAATACCGATTCCAGACTTGTGTTGTGTAGCTTGACGTGAATGAACTGCCATCAACTGCCTTCCCAGCTCCATCAGAATGATCTTATCAGTCGGATATCTTGGAAGCATATAAGGTTGGTCTTCAAAGCAGCCAACTCTCATATAAGTGAAGGTAGGGAATTGAAGAAATAAGCAGCCATATTGATTTACTTTATTCCAAGCTGCCTCAGATACCCTGTTGTTTACCAATTCTTTATCAAACAAACACATAAAATAACCAAAGAAGGCATCTTGAACCCTTTTATAATGCGCTCGACTTGGAATAAAAGTCAGCTGATCGTAATATTTCCATACAGGCACCAACGATCTGTCACCTTCAGGAGATAGGCCTGGAAAATGTCTCAAAGAAGCTGCTATATAAACCAAGTATGAGTTCATATAGAAAGTAAGAGTGGTAGGAACCTGTGCAAGCTGTTCACACAAACAGTCACTGATTATCTCTCCCCAGAAAATTGGATGCTGTGCTTTTCTAACAACCACCATGAACTTATACATCCAGTTTTCAAATACATTAGAAACTTTTAACCCTGCTATTCTGCTCAGGAGAGTGATCATATCATTAATTTCTTCTTTAAAATCAGACCGATACAACTTGGGTATCCGGGTCACACAAGGTCGTGGTTTGAGAAGCCATTTAGAATTGATATGTCTAATACAATCACTCTTTTTCTGCTCAAAATGTCTGTGAGCACTCTTTAATGAGATTTCTGAATATGTAGTAGCATCAGGAACTCTGAAAACTCTGTTGATTGTTTCAGCATCAAGTTTGATAACCACGTTGCCATCATCATCTTTGATAGTTCTGGATTCTTTATCAAAGTGCGCTGCACATGCAAGGATGAATTCTGGTTCAAGGGCAGCAACAGGAAAAGAAGACACCAAATGGATATGACTTCTCAGCAATTTTTGCATATCAGAAGAAGTGGATTTCTCAGCTCTCTCAAGAAACTTGGACATATCAATATGCCCAATTTCTGTGTCTTTAATCTCGTCGATATTTGAAATGACATGAGATGGAGAAATCTCATTCTGATATTTATCAAACTTGTATTTCATCTTTTTGCTTTTTGGAGAAGTTGGTTTGTCTATCATTGAACAGGAATCTGCAAGACTGCGGTGAAAACCCCATAAGGTTAGAACATCATCAACATCAACGTGAGTGGACATGGCGAAACTCAAACCCTAGGACAATGAAATGGACTTTGGAAGAATGATAGAAGGCGGATGTTGACGAATTTAGGAATTTATGGAATGATGGAAGGATGGTGGCAGTCAAAAATAACAAGTTGTCTTCTTGAAACAGCAGCAAGACAAAGAGATTTTTGGCTTGGATTTGGAATTTCGTCCAAAAAGGTCAACTTTTGTGCTTTTTAAGGCAATTCGGGTTTTTGAATGCTTTAAGCAATTTCTGCTTTTTGCAATTTCGGGTTTTTAAAGAGCTTTGACAATTTCTACAAAGGCAGTCGGGGTTTTTTGGAAGTTTAACAATTTTTCAATTTTGCAATTTCAAAAATTGTTATTTCAACTGCAAATCCCGAAATTGCATTTTGAGCTAAAAATCCGAAATGTGAATGAAAGCTGAAAATTTATTCTTGTGGAAAATGATAATGGATGTTTTGCGATGAATGAATGAAAATGAAGGAAATGGGCATGGAAGCCTTATTATTTGAAAAGATGGATGAAAGCGTAATGAAGGAAAAGTTTATTGCTGGAATGAAATAATGGAAAAACTCATTTTTATTATAAGGCATTTCAAAGAGGAAAAATGCGTTATGTATGATGGAAGTATGGAAAATGAAAATGCATTTATATAAGGGGCGAAATAAATGGCACTGAAAACGCATATTATAAAGGCAGATAACGACGTAGAAAACGCATTTTAGCAACATAACAGCGAATACTAACAAATACGAGTATTAACAAAGGTAGATAACTGTGTAAAAAGACGTATAAAAGTTAAAGTAAAACGCGTTTTCTGTTAAAGACATTAAAATGAAAAACGAAATGCATAAATGAGAATGACGTCAAACATAAAGTAAAAATAACAGAAAAACGTTGAAAGAAAGATGAAGAAAAACGCGTAACATACCTGAGGCAAGTTGGAACTGAAAACAATGGAGATAAAACCCTAGGCGCGATGAGAAGATGACAGAAACTCGGCTATTTACAAAGGAAAATCCGACTTTCAAGCATTTATGGTTGACAAAATCTCCATGAAACAGGGAAGTGAAAGCAAACAAGGATTCAACTAGCTCTAATCTGAATGGTGTCGGACTTTTTGAAGCTTTTTACAATGCAAAATGTCAATAAAAACTAAAATCGGGGTTTAAAAGAACCAACACAACAAATTCGTGTTTTTTGAATAACTTAACAATTTCATTCGCACTTTTTTGAAGTTTTTACAACTGTTTTAAATGAAGTCGGACCTTTTTGATCAAATAGCAAATTTAAATAAAGCAATTCGGGTTTTAAAAGCCTTATGACAATTTTGCTTTTTGTCAAAAATATAAAGACTTAACAAATTCGGGTTTTTCAATAACTTAAGCAAATTCAGGATTTTTAAACACTTTAGCAATTTTGCCTTTGAGTCTAAATTTCCCTATCTACTGAATTGCTCCAAAAACCCGAAATTGGTCAAAAAGACACTAAAAATAGCTTAGAAATTAACGAAAACGGAAACGAAAGAGGGAAAAAAAGTAGCCCAAAGGTTAATCAACCTAAAACAGAGATTTGCCACTCTTTGCGCCTCGTAATACGTGCCTTAGAGAAGAAAAATCTCAAGTTTTATGAAAATTTTGATTGGTTATCCAAATTTTAAAACGAGTCAAAAATTTGGGATAACAGCTGGCTCCGACTGGGGAACTGCTTTCGAAGACGAAGGTAGTAGAATCCAGAATCTGGAAGTGCCTTAGGATTCATTGGGCTACGGAGTTATTAAATAAAACGCAAAAAGAAAAGACTCAAAAGATTAAAAAGACTAAAAATTTAAAAGACTAAAAGACAAAAAGACTAAAACTTTATATACAGAAACTAACCTAAAACTCTACTGAAAGTAGTGTTTTAGATGTTGCCCACTATAAGGAAGTGGGAACGGAGTGCCATCTTGATACGCCAGTAGGAAGCTATTCTCACCAATTACTTGATGGATGACAAAAGGACCACGCCAAAGAGAATCAAATTTCCCATGCATTCCTTTTGGTTCCCTCCTCTTATCCCAAAGCAAGACGTGATCACCAACTTGGAAGACCTTCTGCTTTGCTTTTTTGTCGAAGAGAGCTTTAACTTGCTTCTGATGGTCGTTGATACGATCTACTACTTGTGATCTTTGTTCCTCTAATTGAGAGAGAAACATTATTCGCTTATCAAGAGAACTTTCAAATGTAGCATCTTCTACAGCTTTGATCAACTTGAGGGCTGGAAGTTCCAATGTAATAGGAATTTCTGCATTTACTCCATAGAGTAACTGAAATGGAGACATGCCAATGGCTCGTTTGGGTGTAATGCAATCAGCCCACAAAGCATCATACAACACTTTATGCCATGATCTTTGATTTTCATCAACAAGCTTTCGGATGATAGTGATCAAATTTTTGTTACTTGATTCAGCTTGACCATTACCTTGAGGGTAATAATCAGATGAGTGAGCCAATATTATGCTATAATCAAAACAAAATTGGGTTACCTCGTAAGATGAGAAAGAGGATGCATTGTCAGTCACCACCTTATAAGGAACACCAAATCTCGATATGATGTTTTCTTTCAAAAATCTACACACTACCTCAGAAGTAGCATGCTTCACAGGAATAGCCTCTACCCACTTGGTGAAATAGTCAGTTGCAGCAAGAACAAAGGTATGTCCAGCACTTGAATGAGGATTAATGACGCCGATGAAATCGATTCCCCACTGCTTGAAAGGCTCTTCTATCACAACTGGTTTTAATGGTTGTGCCATCATTTTTTGCTTACCAACAAATTGTTGGCATTGTGTACATTTACGAACCCATTTATATGTGTCTTGAAAAAGCGTAGGCCAATAATACCTAGCTCTCAAGATCTTGTGAGTAGTTACTGATGGAGAAAAATGGCCACCACATGCCAAATTATGAAAAGATTCAAGCAACCTGTCTTGCTGTGCCTTATCAACACAACGCTGAAAATTACCATCAAGAGTCCTTTTGTACAAACCATTATCCCAAAGAATAAAATTTGCAGCCTTGAGTTTCAAATTCCTCTTTTCTTTGAAAGAGAGATGAGCTGGGCATTCACCTTAAGTCAGAAAATAGGCAATATTTGAATACCACTCATCAGTAGTGCTGACAAACAACACTTTAGGAAGATCTTCATAAGTTTCCTCTTCACTTTCCTCTGAACTTCTTTCAGCCATCAGCTGACATAAACCTCTGCCACGAACAAGCTTGGTAGGTTTTATTTCTAAATCATACTCTTGGATTTTAGCCACCCAATTTCCTCTTTTTGTACCAAAATCTTGCTGTGTCAAAATGGATTTGACAGCTGTATCCGGAACTAACACTATCGTATGAGAATTGAGAATGTAGAACCTGAAATACTTGACTGCCTTTACAACAGCAAAAGCGTTCTTCTCAACTGTAGAATATTTGAGCTCATGAAGCTTTAACGGACAACTCATGAAGGCAATGGGAGACTCAATTCCTTCTGAATTTTGCTGCATTAAAATAGCAGACATGGTATGCTCTGAAGCATAACTGTACATAATGAAATCTTTAGTGTAATCTGGACTAACCAGCACCAGAGCGTGAGCAATTGCATCTTTGATTTCAGCAAAAGCGGCTTTTCCTTCATCATTCCAACGAAAAACAGCTTTCCCTTTCATCATATCAATGATGTGACGTGTTTTCTCAGCAAAATCTGGGACAAATCTCCTTAAGAAATTCACTTTGCCGAAGAAAGAGTGAACAACTGTCTTACTAGATGGCAAAGGCAGATTTTGAATAGATTTTACTCTCTCAGGATCAATCTTGATTCCTTCGTTTGATACAACATGTCCCAGAAGTTTACCCTCAGTAACCCCAAAAATAGACTTCTTGGGATTAAGAGAAACACCATGTTTGCGGCACCTTTCCAGCACATCTTGTAAATGAAATAAGTGATTCTCACGATCTTTTGAAAAGATGGTGAGATCATCCAAATACACCACAATATACCTTCCTAAGATACCACGGAAAGCTAAATCCATTGCTCTTTGAAAGGTTGCTCCTGCATTTATTAATCCAAAAGGCATTCTACGATATGCAAAAGTACCCCATGGAGTAGTAAAAGCAGTTTTATGTCTATCTGCTTCACTTACCTCAATCTGGTTGTAACCTGAAAATCCGTCCAGCATAGACATCATTTGAGAACCTGTTACTGTCTGGAGCACTTGATCCATAATAGGCAAAGGATAATTATCCTTTAATGACTGCTGATTGAGATTCCGAAAATCCACACAGATGCGAATTTCACCATTCTTCTTGCGTACTGGAACTATATTGGCTACCCAAGTTGAATGATGAATGGGAAAAATAATTTGTGCGTCAAGCATCTTCTGGATTTCTGAATAGATAGTGCCAGAAATTTTGGGATTATACTGGCGCTGCTTTTGTTTGAAAGGAGCTGCATCACTCTTCAAAGGGATTTCATGCTGAACTTCTCCTGACTGAAAAGATTTCAGATCATCATAGGAATAAGCTAGCACGTCTCTATACTGCTGTAACAATTGAATAATCTGATTTCTCTCTTCTGGAGTACAACTATTACCAATGTTAACCATCTTGGGATCATCTTCAGATCCAATATTGTACTTGTCATACCCCGTAGAAGAATCAGAATTTACTTGTTGTTGCTTTTTGATATATCGGTCATGCTTGTCAAAAAGCTTTTCCAAAGATACCAGTCCCTTGGGAATTTTATTCCCCTTTAACTGCAGAATTTCTCCATCTGATTCAGACCAAGTATCTGACATAGAATCTGAGGAAGGAGAAGAATTGCTACCTTCAAAATACAGATTATTAAAACCATCATCAACTTGTAAAAAGTTAATAATCTGTTTATCATCATTGAAAATCTGCCAATGGTCCCAATTATCTGGAACGCTAGGTCTGCAGATTATTTCAACAATATATTTATCTTGATTAAAATCAAGATGAGGAATAAGGAGAGTTGCTGAAACAGCAAGAGAATCTGCTCTATCATTAAATTCTCTTGGAACAACTGAGATGCTGAAAGCATCAAAATCTTGAATATTCTCCCATACCAAGTTACGGTAATGTCGTAGTCTATCATTCTTTGTCTGATAGATATTCCTTACTTGACATATTATCAACTCCGCATCTCCTTGAGCGTGCAGATTTTTAATTCCTCTCTGAAGTGCAACACTCATGCCTAATAAGAGAGCTTCATACTCTGCTGTGTTGTTAGTATTTGCAAACTGCAATTTGAAAGAATATGGAAAGATCTGACCTTTTGGAGAAATCAGAACCACACCAGCTCCGGATCCATTAGTAGCACAACTGCCGTCAAACTCCAGAATCCAAACATCATTAGAGCTATCATCAATATAAAGACTGCTGGATTCTCCTACTTCAAAGGTGGAAGAAAGAGGGCTCTCATCTTCCATGGGAGAAGACTGATTTTCTTCATCTTGAGAAAGAAGCTGAATATCTTTTTCTGTAGTAGAAGATTCAGCATCTTCCACCATACGATCAAGAGAATTTTCAGCTAGCGTTAAATCTTCTCCATTATTAGAACTCCCTTCATTTACTGAAAGAGTTGAAGAATCAGCAGAACACCAATCTTCAGCAAATTCAAAAATCTCATCAATATGGAGATAGTAATTTCCGAAACCAGCTGATTCAAAAAGAATCTGAGCATGAGGATCATCAGATTTCACAACTGTATATTTGGTTTCTCTTTTAGGAACAAGTTTCTGCACAACACCCTTCACAGGAATTCTGGCCTCTGTCATATCCATGTTGAGCTCGCCTCCTACATCTTTACAGAAGTTACGTCCAAGGAGCATTCCATAAGAAGCTGGGACGTCCGCAACAAGGACGGTCATCTTTATCTTTTTCTCAGGAACGGCTGCAAAGGCGAATTGTGCATCTTTGATTTGCCCAACAAGAGGCACTTGTTTATTATCCATAGAGTAACAATTACCAAAAGTTTTGGTAAGAGTTAATCCAAGACAATCAGCAACTTTGATTGGCATGACATTATCCGAAGCACCAGAATCTATAATACAATTGCTTAATTTGAAACCATTAATTAGCAAGGAAATATAGAAAGGATCTATCTTTCCTGGAACTGAGGATGGAATGATAACCAAATTATTGGGCAGATTCTTGAGTTCTTGGACAATAGGGCTGTTTGAAACAGGACGAGTTTCACTACTTTTAACAAATTTAACCAATCTCTCAAGCTGATCAGGATTGGCTTGAAGATACTCATCATCAACAAATCCAACAAATTTAAAGAGACTTTCTTTATGATCAGTTCTACCAATAGCAATAACACTTTTTGGGTCTTTTCTATCCCTTACAATAACTTGATTAGCTGTAACAACAAACTCATATCCAGCTTGAGCAATTCTATATATTGAAATAAGATTCACCCCCAATCCTTCAACCAGTAAAACATTTTTCAAAGTTCCATTTATTACACTGACAGTTCTTGTTCCTAGAACTGATAGTTTCATTTTATTGCCAATAGTGATTTCTTTGTCTGAATCCTTTCCTTCATGAAAATCAATAAATAAAGATCTATCTCCAGTCATGTGAAAAGATGCTCCTGAATCTAAAATCTGTTCTATATTAGAATTTGAAGCAAAGTATCCTCCCTTTACTCTATATGTACTTTTACGTTCAAAAGTTTCTTGTACACTTGATTTTACTTGCCTGGAGATGGCTACAAAACTTTTTTTATCTGTCTTTCCTTCCTTAAACTGTTCTTGCTGAGGTTTGTATTGTTTTCTTTCATTGTTCCTCTTCTTTAAACAAAGTTTTTCCATATGATTCTCACCTTCACAATACCTACAAATGATGGGTTTTCTTTCCAACTGTTTTTCTATACCTTCATTTCTAGAAAACTGGTTAGAACCACCATTATTTCGAAATTTATTATATCCTTTCCAATTCTTCTTTCCATCATCATATCTAGAAAATGATTTACTCTTTGCTGCATATGCATGATTCTTCTTAATATAACCTTCTTTAATAAGCTGAGCCTCTTCATCTAAAACTGACTTACAAAATTGATCAAAAGTTTGTTGGGGGGTATTAGGATTTAACTGAATAACCCTTTTCCTTGATTCTTTAAATACCTTGTAAGGTTGGGGAAGCTTACTTTCAACCATTGCAATCAACTGAAAATCCTTTTTGGCATATTCAACACCTATTTTCTTCAACTGGGCGTTTAAATTTGTAACCTCATTAAAGTAAGCAGCCATTTTTTCAAAATCAGCTGTGCCTATGTTCACCAATTTCTCTTCTATGTTGAATACACTAGCAATATCTACATCTTTATAATCTTTTTCTAAGTTCTCCCATAGTTCTATTGGATTATCAACATCAACAAACCTTCTATTGAGAGTGGGACTCAAAGCCTTACCAATACTTCCTCTAGCTTGCTCCAACTTGCATTTCCATAATTCCTTTTCTTTCTTTTGCAGAGGTTCTCCAATCTCTTTATTCACTATACTCGTTAGAGCCTTTTCTCTCAAAGCATGCTTAACTGCAATCTTCCAATCTGCAAATCCACTTCCATCAAAGATTGGCAAACTTTTATTCGTAGAGCCCATGTTAGAAAAAAAAACAGCCCTCAAACAAATAGATCAAACCACTTCAAAGATTGTCTTGCTAAACAAATATCAATCTAGCAATATCTTAACCCTATTAGAAAATTTCCAGCTCTGATATCATGTAAGAACATACCCAAATAATAAAATAAGAGCAGTAAACAGGGCAAAAACAGAGCATAAAACAACTGTGAAATGGCTGAAAGAAATTATATTGATCTAACTTGCTTACATACAATCCAACAACTTACCTCAACAGTAGTGCTGTTCACAATAGACAACCTCCTATTTATACTTGAGGCCTCTAAGATCTAGAAACTTCTAATGTTCTAGATATCTCTAAAACTGGAATGTTCTGTTTCCTTGAACAACTTCTTGTAGCTTCTAGTTTTTAGAAGGTTCTAGCCCTTCCAAAAGATTCTAGTTCTTCTAGAAACATCTTCTAACTTTTCTAGACAATCTTATTCCTTAACATAGTAGAGCGTAGTCTTTTAGTGTGTAGGGAAATAATTTGTTGAGGATACAATCATCATACACAAGATCTATTCAATTAGCATTGAATGACTACACATGAGTTGTGGGGTCCCCTTTGCTATCATACATTTCAAATCTACGATCCACAAATGTTGGAGGAAATGGGGGAGAAAGAATTTCAATAGAGGGGATAATGGTGGAGGTACTTTGTCACTTCACATCTAGAAGAAATAAGGGAATGTGGTTTTTGTTGCATAGCCTGAAGACATTTAGGACAAGGGATGGTTGTTGGAGTTGATTGTTGAACCGCACGGCTCCTAGAAATCACTTGCAACAAAACACTTATCATAATAGAGAGACAAAGCAATAGATTTTTCTATGCAACTTGAGAATTGTATTGATGCAATAATCTCTAGAATGATTACGATGTACAATCATGAATCCTTATGAAAAGGAAAAAAGAAAAAAAATCCTAGATGAGGATTGAATTAGATCATGACAATTGTCCTCATCTTATGCTATGAGACCAAAAAGCACATGATCTAATAATAATAAAACATGTCCTAAGTTTAGCTTAAATGTAATAAAGTAAAAAGGGGACCTTAATTATTAGGTGATTTTCCTATTTTACTCTAACACCCCCTTTACGTACAACTTAGGGAGAAGCTAAAAACCTAATGATGAATGCAAGAATGGATGCAGGAATGAGTCTCAACTATAAGGCTTGATGAGATATCCATGTATAAACAAACAAATCTCCCATAATTGGAAAAAAGGTGAAAACTTCATGGGAAAAAGCTCCTCCCCAAAAGAGAGGAAAAAAAAAAATTGCATACATGTTTCAAAAAAATGTAGGATTGAACATGCCTCCCCAAGTATTGTTTCGATCACCTAAATACAATCAAGATCTCCCCCATAGGAAAGAAAAGAAGAGACAATGAATCCCCCCCACAAGAAAGTAGTTCCTATGCCAAAAGTGAATGCGTGAAGAAGAATGTTTAAGATGATTCAAAATCGACAATGTTCCTCCCGTTAGGAAGAAACAAATCCAATGGCCAATGTAGAGGAGACTCCCTAAAGAGATATGGGAGAAAAGGTCTCATGATGTGTTCATCAAAAAACTGTTCAATTGTCCACATCTTTGAATCAAAAGTTGCCATATTAAATGAAGCAAATCCAAACAATTGTGAAGATCCTTGTAGAACAACCTGCAAAGGCAATGATAATGTTATGATAGGCGTGCTGTAGCTGTCATTAAAGAGGAAGTGAACATCCTCAACCATGTCCCCAATATCTCCAATGTGTGACTCAACAAATAACTCTGTAATGTCTAGAAAAAAATCATCCCACGAAGTTGAAATTGAAAGATTAGTAACATCTTGTAGAACGGAATTGATCTTTGAAGAGGTAGGAGGTGGAGGAGATGGAAGCTCAATACAAGTCTCATGAACCAAGGTGGATGGAAGTACACATAGGTTCAAGTGACCAAACTTCTCCTTAGATATCTGATCCACTCTAGATGCATGAGAGTGTAAACCAGTCAATGGTACTACAAGATCATTTGGGCATACAATCGAGTTGCATTATCAATTGTCTCAACTGCAATAATCTCTCTACTTTGCATGTCTTTGATAAGCATTGAATCAAGTGTGAACTCAACAATCTTACTTGCCCCACTATGTGTAATTTGATAGGTGGAAAGGAGATTGGTGGATAGTGAAGTAACACAAAGTACATCATGAAATGTGCCATCATCAATATCGATAAATCCTTTCCCACAAACACTCATATAAGTGTTGTTCCCCACCAATATGTGTGGTGAAGTGCAAGGCTCAAATGAAAAGAACATACCCGGAGATGAAGTCATGTGATGTGAGGCTCTTGAATCGAGAAGCCATTGTCCTAATTGAATACTGATGGATGTAAAGAGTGCATGGCTTTTCATCTTGTTTGCTCTACTTGCCATGCCAACTGACCTTGATTGTGCAGGTGATGATGTCGAAGAAGAGGATGCACAAGATGACATAGATGAAGGCAATTGCATATTCTTCTTCTTGTTTTAGCTCATCAATCTGTTTTGCATAACATTGATGCTCATTATGCCTTTAATTTTCGCAATATCCACATTTCTGTCTCTTCTTCTTAGATGATTCCCCCTTAGAAGAGGGAGAGGACTCAAAGGTACTTTGTAATGTCTTTGTTTTTTAGAGTGATCACCCAATGGAGTCTAATTTAATTAATTAAATATTAAATCGTCCTAAGTAACATTTTGGACATTTATATTTAATTAATTAATTTATTATTAAAGTGACTTTATTAAATGCATTGTTAAAATATAAATAAAGTCACCTTAGAAAGACCAAATATATGATAAATATAAAATGTGGTTAAAAGGAGATTATTATTATCTTGGAGATTTATTATTAGGAGTATTTTCGGAGAGCTTGGTTTATAGGTTTGGGAAACTTGAGGACGAAAACCCTTGGGTTTTATGGTGGATTGGATGAAACCCCAATACCTTTGGATGGAAAATTCATTTAGGATTCTCATTGAGCATCAATGATCAATTGGATGATTGCAGGAAATTTGTGAAGTATTTCTCAAAGATAAATTTCAAAGTTTACATCGTTGAAAATTGCTTGGTAGTTGGATGCCGTGATAAAAGTAAGAAGGCATAAAGGAATGATTTTGTTATTTTAATAAATTGATGGATCATGCAAGTTGTTGGTGTGCACATTGGGCGCCACCAACCTCATATGCTGGTGTGTGAGTTTTTCTACTAGTTGGGTGGAGGAACTTTGTTAAGTGGTCATTATTTTAGTGAAGTCATGGTGTGGATTTATTGAAGATTGGGTGTGGATTTACATTTCAGGGAATTGAGCAAATAAGTTAAACCATTCTGGGCGATTACTTGTGTGGATTGAAATCAGTGGCACATAATCATTCCTTAACCTATTGCTATTCATTGGAGCAACAATTGTAACATTCTAGGCGTGGTAAAGAGCGTAACTCTACAATTATTAACGGTATGTAATGCAAGGCATGGGGCTTTCTAACTAGGCATGTGAGCTGTCAATGATGCTTTATTTAATAGCTTTGTCTTGTGGAATGATACATTGCTGGGCGGCTAAGTTTGACTCATCAGTATAGGCGTTGACTAGTTGAATGCGATTAACTGTAGTTTGGAATTCGTGGCTGGGCGATCTTGTTGGAAGTAGATTCTAGGTGTTGAAGATAGTCCTTGCTGAGTGCTTCCCTTCATTATAACTAGCATAAGACGGTGGACTACATATTCTCAGAATCAATTGAGTTTGTTAGTTTTATGATCAGATTTAATGCACAGAAAATTAATTCAAAATCAGACACAACAACAGAGCAGATACCTTGGGAAAACCCTCCTCTTGAGGGAGAAAAACCCAACAACAAATATAACTCTTATATATATGAGCAATGGCAACAAGTATCTTTACAATGAGGCCACACACAAGGCCAATACAAAACACTAGCAATGGCTGTAGCACACACTAATAGTCTGCCCTTCAATCTGCACTTGAATATACTCACAATCTGCTCCTATATGAATTCACACTACTCTTCTTGAAGAACTCGCACTTAATGGAGAAGGAGATCGAACTTTGCTTGATGCTTGAATGAAGGAAAGTGACCTTCTATATATACATTGCTAGATAGGTCGCACCTTTACAAATGACTAGGTCGGCCATCAAGGAATAAATAGAAATGATAATAATTAAATTACAATGAAGGTCGGCCAAGGAAGAATGATACAAGAAGGTCGACCAAAGTAAAGTTGCCATTAACACATATAACATTGAATAATTAGGACCAAAATTGGAATGGAGGAAAATAATCAACTAGGAGTCTTGTTTCTCAATACCACATTGTGACAATTGCTATTTGAGAGACTTGAGTTTGGTGAAATATTCTTGGATGTTATCAAAATCTGTAGGATTTAAACCAATAAGTTCATTCTGCAACTAAAAACCTCTCAATGTATCCTACTTCCCAAACAAGGACTCCAATTGAGCCTAGATCTGATTGGGTGTAGTGCAAGGCTCAACATGAAATAGGAGATTAGGAGGTATACACATTTGTTATACCATTTTCTCTTCTCTATGTTAGTGTTTTATAGCTTTAGGAGGTATTTCCCTTAGTTAAATCAAACTTAGGTAGGTCGGCCTAATCATGTTTTTATAAACAATTATTATTCTATCCAGGTCGACCCTAGAAGAAAGGTCACCTAGCTTGTATATATAGGAGAAGGTGTCTCCTTATTTTAGCATCAATTACTCCATTCCAATTTGAATTTCTTCAGCAGCAGGTTCGCCCTTCAAGAGCAGCAGATTTGACTCAAGGAGAAGAGTTAAATATTTTGTGTATGCAAGAAATTGCACCATATACAAGTGCAGATCCATTGTATTGTATTCGGCCTTTCTAGGGGCTGATTTTGAGTGCTATTCCTGCACTTATTTTTCTGATTTATGAGAGAATATCTTGCTGGGTTTTTCTCCCTCGAGTAGGAGGGTTTTCCCGGGGTAAATTCTGTGTTGTCTTCTTTGTGATTGTGTTTTCTGCTTAATTACATTTTTGTTCCTAAATTTAACATGGTATCAGAGTAGAAAGATCCAGGGTGATTTGAGGTTGAAAAAGATCAAGCGATCATTGGAGAGTTGCAGTTGTCTTAATAAGGGTTGAAGTGTCAGTCACCATCTCTGAAGACAGAGGATTGCTGTTTGAAGACTTTTAATTAAAATGAGTAAGTTTCCGCATCATTCAAGCAAAGGAAGATCTGGGGATAGTTGTTCATAGAGGGTTATTAGTGAATGTATTTGTTGAGCACAATCTTATCAGATGGGAAGATTATTGGAGAATTGAATTGGTTTCCTACATTTGTATCTCTGAGAACCGAAACTCTCAGCTTCCTTAACCATGTTTGGACGAAAACCCAGATATGGTTTGTTCGTAGTTGTTAGTCTATTGATTATGGCCTTGGCAACAGTGATTGGGCATATCTTTGTATTAGTTTGTAATCTTCATTATGGTATCGATGTTTAGAGGAGGTTTTCTATGATATAACAGGATCGACAATGTTAATACACTCTCATTGCGTTCTGGAGGCATTTGCTACCATCGTGTCTGCTATTTTGGGCAGATGCTTTGGACACAACTTGTCTTTCTATGCTTTGCCATGGTGTTGGGGAAATACTAAAATGTCTTTTGTGTTCGTTGAGGAAGAAATCGCATTTTGCGTGAGAAGTTGGGAGATTTGAATGGAGATGGCAATAATTGTCCAAGCCGCTACAATCCTGCGTGGCATATGAAGACACCACGACTCCATTGTTACCGCTCTGTGCATCTTCAAATATTATGGTGTAACCACTCCGGTCATTACAGAAGAAGCGTCCGTTCTTACATCAGGTTGGTATTTGAACCGATTAAACTTCTAGAGCATCATTATGGTCCGATATCGAGCATGGTGTCTTATTCGTTTTAGATCATATCTGCCTATGCCGTGTATGTATTTGAGCTTTCAAGGCAATTGGAATAATGGCTATCGGGTTGCACTTATCTATTGTTGAAAATCGTATCCTGGAGTAATTATTGTCGGTCATATTCTGTTATTGGGATGGTTGATTCCTCCTCTTTTTTTTTTATGGGATAGTAGATATTCGCACCACCATTGCCGTGAATGGTAATTCTTCAGGTTGTAGACTGTATCTATTGTGGTGCTGACATTGTACTTCTGAGATAGGTATTCATTACTTGGCCATTGAGGACAGATTCTTGAGGATAGGGGTTTATGCTGACTGGCCTCGTTTCCATTTTTGCTGAGGCCGCTTGGCGGAGGATCATGGACATTCTTCAGTCATTGAAGCATGAGTATGGGACATTCTAGAATTATATGAGTTTTAATCACTGGCGCTACTATCCAACAATGTTGGCTATTTGGTTCACATATCGGTACGGGATGGATTGGGAGCAAATGGATATGGACTCGTCCCTCAATTACACTCCTGCCATTCAGAGGGAGTTAAATTCCGAGAATTCAAGGCACAAGTTGAGATCATGTCCGAGAAGAGGATTAAGATCCTGAGATCAAGTCAATGGAGGGGAGTTCACTTCCAGAGGATTTTGTGCAATCTCTATATTGAGGCAGGGATCAAGAGGAAGTTCTATGTTCAACAAGAGGAGTCCTATGTCACAAGGAACTAGAGTAACTCACTAAGATGAAGTGAAGGTGTGAGCTAAGTGGGTTACAGTGTTGCAAGGCCAAGTGCTAAGTCTTTGGAAGGCCTCTTCAGCTGCAAAGAACGGAATTGCACAAGGCAGTCAACCTTATTGTTGCACCGCAAACCTATTTAGAATAGGGTGATCTGGGATGAGGTCGAGGAGGACTAAGTCCTGGACTCTCGCAAGTCAGTTAAAGGTGTTGCTAGGAGTAGTGTCGGAAGTGTGTGTTGGAAGCTGTTCCTTTGAGGCAAACATTGCAGGCAATCTTGGATGAGGAGGTCAGGAGGTTGATGTGGGTACTTGGAGCTCCAAAGGGAGTCACAACATCTGAGACGGAGAAATATGAGGTGAAAGCCCTTGTAGTGTATATTTCTTTGAGATGGAGAAATATGAGGTGAAAGCCCTTGTAGTGTATATTTCTCTGAGACAGAGAAATATGAGGTTAAAGCCCTTGTAGTGTATATTTCTCTAAGACTGAGAAATATGAGGTGCGAGCCCTTGTACATCTCTGAGACTGAGATGTGTTTCTCCACAAATGGGTGTAGCCATTGTAGACGTCATGTTGAGAGACTCCATGACGAGCCCTTGTACATCTCTGAGATTAAGATGTGTTTTTCCACAAATGGGTGTAGCCATTGTGGATGCCATGTTGAGAGACTCCATGACGAGCCCTTGTACATACATCTCTGAGACTGAGATGCGTTTTCTCCACAAATGGGTGTAGCCATTGTGGACGTCATGTTGAGAGACTCCATGACGAGTATATTTTAAAAAATACCTCCCTAGCTAAGAAGGAGTGTTAGTGTTTTATAGTTGCGGGAGGTATTTCCCTAAGCTAAATCAAACTTAGGTAGGTCGGCCTAATCATGTTTTTATAAACAAATATTATTCATTCCAGGTCCGCCCTAGAAGAAATGTCACCTAGCTTGTATATATAGGAGAAGGTGTCTTCTCATTTTAGCATCAATTACTCCATTCCAATTCGAATTTCTTCAGCAGCAGGTTCCCCCTTCAAGAGTAGGAGATTTGACTAAAGGAGAAGAGTTAAATATTTTGTGTATTCAAGAAATTGCACCATATACAAGTGAAAATCCATTGTATTGTATTCAGCCTTTCTAGGGCTTGATTTTGAGTGCTATTCCTGCACTTATTTTTCTGATTTATGAGAGAATATCTTGCTGGGTTTTTCTCCCTCGAGTAGGAGGGTTTTCCTAGGGTAAATTCTGTGTTGTCTTCTTTGTGATTGTGTTTTCTGCTTAATTACATTTCTGTTCCTAAAATTAACACTCTATAGCTGTTCTTGGTTCAAGTTTTGTACTCATGGTAATTCTATACAACCCTATTTATTCAAATTCATCTCCATTTTTTTCCCCCACTCATAGTAATTGTATTATGTGTGTTGGATCCATAATTTTTGTTTGAAAAATATAAAAATTTGAAAGAGAAACAGTAATATAACCATAGTTGCCAGGAGTTTAGTACTGGTACTGGTATGAGAGACCGGTACTAGTACCAGTAAGTCTATTTTTGAAAAATAGGAGACAAGGGTACTTGGAGACACATTTTTTAATATAATTTAATAATTTATAAATTTTCTACATTAAAACTGAAAATATCATGACAGTGAACTTTCAAAACAAGAACATTAGTAAAGTTTAACATTAAATTTAAAGTTTAAAGACAAAAATGTCAAAGAATCCAAGAGTTCATACTACATATTTGATATGACATATTGAAATTCAAAAATGTTGATTCATTTTTTCTTTTCGATGGAAACTTATAAAACGTAGGGGTTTTTTTTTTTTTTAAATAAAAAAACTAAGGAAATGTTGGTGAGACATATTCGATGAGTTTTTGGTATCGGGAAACGCGTCCTGGTACCCATGACGTGTCTTAGGGGGTCGGAGAGGCGTCTCCATGCAACTATGAATATAACTCTCACAATGCAAGAAAATTACCCCCTTGTTCCAAAAAAATTGACTTTGATTGCACTTTTTCCAAGAAAATAACCAAAAAGGAAAACTTGAGATTTGATGAAATAATAGGTAGGTACTTTGTAAATATTCTAGAAAAGTAAGTCTTAGATTTGTGTAGATCATTGAACCAACTTTCTAATGTTGCAAAAGTTGGAAAAAAAGGAGATTTGAGGCAAAAGTTATGACCTTGGAAGCACAAACAACTAGATTTGACTTCAACAGCCAATAAAGTTCACTTGTAGTAGAATCTTAAAAAAATATCATCACCATTGGAAAGCCCTTGGAATTAAGTTTGCAATGGTATATGGTTTGCAAAAAGAGTTTGTACACTCAAGTTATACTTGATTTTCAAAAACTTGCCCAATTTGGCTTGTGAAGGCAATCTAGGTGGCTTAAAAGCAATCAACCCTTGGTCTTAAGGCAGATCGGTTGTTGGTGCTTGGGGGTTGGATCTATTGCTAGCCTTTGGAAGAAAATAGGATTGGGGATGAGGTATGGGGTTGGGATTGACGACGGTGGGGCGACGAATTGTGGTGGATGCGGGGCGCGAGCGACATTGGAGTGACCGTTGGGTGGTCGGCAACAACTGTGTTATTACTTCAGTAAACCAACATATGGTGTCGCTTGTTAGAAAAATAGTTGGTTGCCAAAAAAAATTAACCACTTGTTGAAAATTGTATTGGTCATCAGATTATTGTGTAAGTTTGTTGATTTTTTTCTGCTAGTTGTTGGTTTTCTATGTAGAGTTGATAAAATTAATGGTGCCTATATGTACGACATAGTATGGGGTACATTACGCTTGTACAAACTTTGTACACATGTAAATTTTTTTTACCTTGAAATTTGTGCCCTCCAAAACAAATCACCTAAATTTTCCCTACTCAAATTTCAACAATTTGACAGTTGATTTTAGGGTTTTTGGGCATTTTGGACACCACAACGAGGTCTGTGTTGCTCTAGGGTGCATTGGTTTTTTCCTCAAGGTTGGATCTCTTAGAAAATGTATAAGAAATTGCAGATTTGGCGGTCTAATACCATGTTGGAGTTGATTGTTGAACCCCATCGCTTCCAGAAATTACTTGCAATGAAAACATCTATCACAATAGATAGACAAAGTAGTAGATTTCGCTATGCAACTTGAAATGTATTGATGCAATAATCTCCTAAATGATTACAATGTACAATCATGAATTCTTATGAAAAGGGAAAGGCAAAAACACAACCCTAGATGAGGATATAATTAGATTATGACAAGTGCTCTCATCTTATGCTATGAGACAAAAGGCACATGACCTAATAATAAAAAACCAGTTCTTAAGTTCAGCTTAAGTGTAATTAAGTAAGAAGGGGACGTAATAATTAATTAATGTTTAATTAATTGTTAGGCAATTTTCCTATTTTACTCTAATAATGGCAAGATCGAGAGAATGAGTATATTTGGGAAGGGAAAATATTATAGAGGAATAAAACATAAGAAGAGTAATTGAAAAAGGAAAGGAGCTATAAATAATTGTAGAGGGAAGAGCATATGTTGACATAACAAAAGGAAGGGAAGCAAAAACAAAAGTGGGGATGGGAGTGAGAAGTGGTTAGGGAAGTCTAGGAAGGAATAGTATATAAAATAGAAGACAAGGAGAAAGGATCAATATATTGTGAGATGGTGCCCAAATGATAGATTGGTTGGAAAAGGGTTGGAATAGAAACATAGCTAGGGAGAGAGGTAACATGGACAAAGATGTAGTATTGGGAATAGAAAAAGCTAATTGCAAATGAGAGGGTAGAGGGGGAGGAGTGGGTGGAGTGGCTAAGGGTTTTAGAAGGATAAGACTAATGAAAGAAGGGAGGGAAGAAGTATCAAGTGGTTGAGAGAGATGAGAAGGAAGAGAAGGAGCATTTGCATGAACAATATGACCTAATACACAATAGAATTTCAAGACTAGAGGAATGGGATACATGCCTTTGGCTAAAGAGATCAACCAGAGAGGAGGGGTATGGTGCATCCTCAAATGAACCTACCTCATGTTAGAGTTGTTCATGAGAATATATCTTTGTGTGTTTGTTTGATTCTATATGATCATAATAGGTTTCATGGTCAAATGTTCATTAGAAAGGGGAAAGTGTTGGCATTTTCAATGGTGAGAAGGGAAGGAAGAGACATTTGGATTAGTGTGTGGATTGTGGTGGAGGTGACAAGGGTAGAAGGAAGGAATGAACAAGTAGGGAGAAAGATGAAAGGAGGATATGATATTGTATTAGAGGATAGAATAGGGACAAAGAGTGTTGGTAGTTGGTCAGTGCTCCCCTCGGGATTCGTGACATGGACTAACCACCTCTTGTGGATTTGTTAGCTTTGGCGGTTGTATTGGACATTAATAGGTCGATCTTTTGGTGCAACGACAATTGTGGGCCAACAATTGGTATTGGAGCCAATGGTGTCGGGTTTGAATCCCCTTGGGTAACGCTGACATCGACTAATCGCCTCTCGTGTGTTCGTTAACTTTGTTGGAAAGTAGCCTCAAAAATGGCATGAATGTTCGGGCTTTGCACTCTTCAATCGTTGAAATAAATTAGGGCATGGCCATTGCACCATTTCTCCTTTGAATTTGTGTGCTTTAGAGTAAACAATTTTTTTTGGGTGCCATTGGATTTGATCTGGTGGTTGTAGGGTCATGTCGGCTCTTTAATGGCATCTTGTGTGGTTTTCCTCCTTATCACTTAAAATTGCTTGCAAATTTATTAAAATATTAATTGTAATATTTAATGGTCATCTTAGCTTTAGTTAGTCGTTAGTATACTTTTAGTTAACTTAGTTAGCTTTTAGTAACTTCTATTTATGCTTTAATTCGTTTTAGCATCTTTCAGTTAATTGCTTTAGTTTGCTTTAGTTAACGATTGTTTCTTTTTAGAAACATCTTGTGATTTTCTTTATAATGAGTATAACTCTCCTTTTGTAAACATAGAATAATGAATATTGAATATCAATTATCATTTCAAAATTCACACCCAAAATATGAACAATGTTTTTTGGCATTCACTGCCATAAATGTGGTTATAAATGGCCTTTTCAATGTGCAAGGGGGGAGGTAGGATTGTACAAAAGAAAACATAGGAGGTTTGAATCATCACGGGTCGAAGGTTAGGAATTTCTCTTAACTCATCTAGTTTGGGAGCCAAAGTATCGGGGATGATGAAGAAGTCATGTAGATGAAGGGAAGTTTGAACAAATAGTCTCATTGAGAGAAGAGAGTGTCAGGATGTTGGGGATTGGGTTTTGAAGATGACTCTTACTTGTTACCACTTTGAAGGGAAGTTTGCCTCTCTAACTTTGATAAAAGGTATAAGGGAAGCTATCAGGTGGCGAAGTTTTAGAGATGTATGGGAAAGAGTATTGAGGTAGCAGGAAGTGCGAAAGTTTGAATAAAAAAGGATATGCAAAGTTATCGATAAAGTTCGGGAGTTGGACATGACAGGAGACAAGTACCTAGGTAGAAGGAAGGCCACAACTTTGACTTCGGTAGAATACAATGAAAAACATTTAGTTGGGAGTTAGGATTTGAGGTGGTCCATATGAGGTACTTGGATAAGGGATGACAGGAAACTTTGGTCCGAAATACTTAGCAATTTTGACAGCAAAGGATCAGGAAGTTGGGGTTAGGGATGGCATGGAAAGGGTACTTGGGGATAGGGAACTTTGATAGTCTAGCAGGTAAGAGTGAAAGACATGATGTTATAAGGAAAGTTTGAAAGTCCAACACAAATGAAAGGTTTTGTTTTTAGTGCAAACTTTTGGAGATCGAAGCTTTGGGATGCCAAGGAAATGGTATTTGGGGAAACACAAGGTTGAAATTCTAGTGCTTAAAATTTTCTAAGGCATTGGGTATTGAGGAGAAAGCTCACTTCAATTCCTTTCTCTTTTGCCCTGCCAACCTAAAGCAAAATTTTGCCTTGATGGGGTGGTGATCAGAGAGGGTATATGGGATCACTTCAACTTTACACCCTTCTTTTGCTGGTTCAACATAAAAGAAATCCTTATTCATGTAAAACCTATCTAGTTTGCAGTGAATTCTCCTTCCCCATTTTTGCACATTGCACCAAGTGAACCAAATGTTGGTGCAATCCTTCTTTTGACCTTCCATAGGGTCAACAAGGTTGAGTTTAGACTTCATGCTTTGCCAAAAATATCTTTCATTGCCTTTCCACTCCAAATTTACACCACCAAATTTATCCTCTCCCCTTTCAACCAAGTTAAAATGACCCCCAAAAATCCAAGGGATGTCTTGCAAGCTGAGTAGCCAATTCCACAACATGATTTTGTACCTATATTCGTTTGGGGCTTAAATGGAACGGATTACAAAGCTAGCATTATTTCTCTTATTAGTTACCCAAACTGCTCTACTATAAGGGGGGCACACTAGATGGAGTAAAAAACTACACCCATTCCTTGGCTAGCAAAATAGTACCCCCCCAACCCTTCTCATGCTTGGTGACAAATTGTGTTGCCTCTCCCCAAATGAATTTTAGATTGGTTTCCAAAGTGAAACCTATTGCTTTTACCTCTTGTAGAAGCAGCACATCCGTTTCCTTCTTTTGATTAAGGAATCTCCTTACTATATGTTTCCTGTTCGAGGACTTTAATCCCTGGACATTCCATGACACATAGTTAATGTTCATCAGAATTATTTTCTGGAGGGGCTTCCTTTCCAATCTTAAAATTGTCAAAGCATTTAGGCAAGCTATTCTCTGTTTCTACTCTCTTAGCATTGGGTACATAGATGATCCCACTATTTTCTTTCTTTTTTCCTTAACAATACCGAGGCTCCCACCTCCCATAGGTATGACGACACTATTTCCTTTTTTCTTCCTATATTTCTTGGTTTTTTTAAACATCTCTTTATGGAAATCTTCCCCATTTGTGGTTTCCTTAGCAGTGAGCTCCCCTATATCCTTTGGAGACTTTAGATTGGAATGTGTTTCAAGATCATCTAGAGTTGCCACTTTACCAAGCTTAATATTGGAATCAATTAACAAATCTCTGGGCCCTGAATCCACTGCCCCAATTTTCATTTGGTTTGGATTACCCTTTTGAACCTTATTTTCCTCATTCATTGCACTACTGCTCACCAAATTATCAGTAGAAGGGGCTTGTAATAGGGTTTCCACCTCACTTTTGTTTGAAGAGATATTGCTTGCCCCTGAAGAAAGCATTTCTACCATGCTACCGGTAACTTGTTGAATGGAGGTGCAATAGGTCTGCCCTTCAAATTCACCAACTAGTCTTTTGACCCAAGATCGTGAATCTGGGCTACTTTTTTTATCTTCCACTTCATTCTTTTTTACTTGGTTTGAAGCAGCCCTATCTGGTAATTCTTTATGAACATGACTTTTGTAGTTAATTACAAATTCTTTGCTTTCAACAAACTCCTTATTTTGGTTTAAACTTTTTTCAAGTGCGTTTTGCTTTATCTTTTGTTTGATTTTAGCCATTGCCAGTTGTTGTGCATTTTTATTACCATAGATTTAATTTTCACCCTCATCCATTGTGGGAGAGAGCATATTATTGGCATGTGGTTCGCCATTGGTTTTTTGATGGCTTTCATCCATGTCTACGGTATGACCCTTCATTGCTTTTTCCAATTCTTGAATTAGACTCTTAAAATGGTTATTAATTTTTATCATGTTAGGATTAAGCTCTATTTGGTTGGTCACCAAGAATGGTTCTTGACAATTATTTTCACTATCCGGGGATGGGCCTGGTTGTTCAATTTTCATGTTCTTGACACTCAAAGGAGAGCCATTCATCTTTGGACCCGAAGGCACATCATCATGCTGTTTTCCAATTCCTTGGCGACTAGAGATTTTTGCGAGGGTGATTCAATCTCAACCCTACCCTTGGCCGGGGCAGTATCACCACTCCTTTTTTGAATCAGAGGGTAGTTTCTTCTTATATGACCTTCCTTTTGACAAAGATAACATGCGTTAAGACCCCCAAGAGTTTCTAGGGCACAAGCAATTGTTCCACTTTTTAGTTTAATTTCTAGATTTTTTGAAATGCCAATTCCTAGGTAGAGCGATACCAAAGTTCGCGCATCCGAGTGGGGGAGTGAAGCCTTAGTATCTTCCGCCCTAATAATGTTCTAGTAGGGTTCTAACAAAAGTATAAATTTCCAAACCCTAGGCGGAACATGCTTAACCACTGCCCATCTAAGGTTTGATAGAGCCAAAACTTCTTCATTTAGGGCTTCAGGTATCCATGCCAGAGCATGGAACATTGATTTTTAAAGAAAATTACAAATAAACCTCGTTGCAATCATTCTACAATAAGAGTAATGAAACCCTAGTTTTTTTTCCCATACATTTTGCAGCCATTCGTCCATATATTTTCTAGCTAGGACCTTGGAGATGCCCACGGCTGCAAAGAAAATTGCGATTTTTTTCAACCTATTATCTTCCTCGATAATTGCATTATCCAATTCACCATTCAAAATTAAGATAGCTTTTCTGGGGCAGGCCGAAGGGCACTTGTCCTTCCCTTCCCAGTTTTGTGACATCTTCAAAACCCTCCACCAAAATTTTGCACTGGGCGGCAAGCAATTATTTTCCTCCGCAACAATGTCTTTAAATGATTCGTCTGCAAATTATCCGTATTAAACCCCTTTGGCCTTTTTGACAAGCCATCGGGAGGATTCGTATCCCCCTCCATAATTAAAATAACACTTCCCAACTATCCACACATGCAGGTGGAAATGCAACCCAACAAAAAAACCATGCCACAGAAGCAAGGCACACATTGAAAGTCGAAAAAAAAGCAAAATAAAAGACAATGATGGGCCGTACCACTTGAACATACAAACCAGGTTGGAGGAGGGCCGAGCCTCCTCCACGACTTCGTGTGGATCCCCAACTAGGGCTAGAAGTAGATTCCACTGCATGCCTTACACGCTCCTCTCCCATGCTTTGAACTTTTGAAATCATTTGATATAAAATTTTCAAAATTACACTCACATTTTCTTATGAAAATTGTCAACAAACAGAGGAAAATACTTGGCACTAATGGTTCGTGAACATTTTCACGAACCAACTATAGGACTCTCTTGTTTCTCCAAGTTTTTTCCTCATTACATGAAGCTTTGTGCTACTTTCTTGCTTGGCAAGGTCCACATACACCCTATATTTATTGTTGGATGTTAGGAAGTTAGGAAGCCCGTCTACCAAGTTCTCTTGGGCCAACTAAGAGAATTAAGATAAATTAAGGTGCCCATACCATTGATGCCAAACGTATTGATGTTTGATGTACTCCTGGTTGCCAATGCATACTCCCTGACTTGTTTGTTGTCAACTAGTTTATGTAGTCCATGATCTTATACACCAAGAGCAATAGTCTTCTTGATCTCTTTTTCAACTATTTGTGGTTGCTAAAGATGACATCTAGATGAAGGCGATGTCTCATAATTTGACTCACTAAGAGTAGATTAAGCTTTCCTAGCACATAGGACACATTGAGAAAAAATAACATTTTCCCTCTAGAGGATATTTGTGCATTTTGTATGCCGACCAACATATACTCCTCCCCACCACTGAATATCACTAAATCATGCCTTGGTGTACGATGTTAACTAGTCTTGCATGTTGGTGAAATAACATTGTCTCTTGAATCTATGTACCATTTAGATGACTTGGAGTGATCTGTTGGTCTTTTGGCCATGAAAGCATAGAAAGTTAACTCCTCCTTTGAAAGCTTTGCAATAGGAGCCTTTTGTTGAGGTTCTATTTGGTTGGATTTTTTATCAGCAAATGTTTTTCTGCAGCGTGTTTTGATATGATAGTCTTTGTCCCATTGCTACTACCAAATTATTTCTTCCATCTATCTTGTTGTAAGAGCTTATTGCACAACTCTTCAAACTTTAGGTAAATATTTATAGAGGTTATACTCAAGGTCTCAATAAAGTGTTTATAAGCACATTGTAAGCTTTTTAGTGTGATTACCAACATGTCCTCTTCCTCCATTTTTGAACCACGGGTTGACAATTGATCTTTGATGTCTTTGATTTTGAATAAATGATCCAACAATGAAGCTTATTAATCCATTGTGATCGAAAATAACATATTCTATAAGAAAAAGGTTCTACCCTTATTTGAATTCTCACGCAAATCTCATAAATGTGTTTGGATTTTTGTTGAAGTTGTCCTCGTTTGGACTTCATGAAGTATATCATTTGTCACATGTAATGCAATCAACATTACCACTTTAGGGTCATGTTCATCAAATTTATCAGTCTTTACTTGTAGTGCCTAGATTAGAATCTTTACCAAGGACAATATATGCAAGGCATTTGTACTAAAAAATGGTTAACGTATGTTGTTTCCATCTATTATAATTTTTACTAGAGGTTCTCTGGCTGCCCTCAAACATGATGTTTGGTAATGAGGTGTGATGTCCCCATCCTAGTCAGCGCACCTGGTTATGTGGTTAGCCTATTATTTTGATCCTCGTAGTCTGACAGATGTGTGCAGAGGATCATCTGAGGCAGTTACTCAGTGTTCTGTAGCTTCAGTGTGGTAGTTGTTTCAGGTTGGGCCTTCGCAGAATCCTTCAGAGTGGTTTTTCAGAGATTTTCTATTTTTAGAAAGTCGGACAGGCGGAAGCTGCTATTTTGGGCAGGGCACCTGGTTCAGCTGGTTAGCTTGGAGTCGACCCAGTTCTTCAGTTTGATGGTCAGATGGAGAAATAAGGAGTATTTAATGATTATTGAATATTTAATATTTTGACTTTATATTAAAGTCACTTTATTAATATATTTAAATATTAATAATTAAATGGAATATTATAAAGTATTTTTAATACTTTATAATAAAGTGATATATTTGACATAATGAATAATTATTATTCATTAATGAGACGTCATTTAATTATTATTTCTCTCCTAAGTTAAAAAGGACGAATTTGATCATTTTATTTAAATGATTATTAAAAGGTGAGCTTGGGTCGAATTTTTGCAAGGAACTATATATTCACAGGAAAGACAAATCGAACCATTATGATATGTTATTCAAATTTGTCTTGTATTTGCTCTGAGCATTGGAGTTTGCAAAACCTAGGGTTTCAGCAGACGAATCGATTTTGGAGAACGATACCTCTTCAAAATCTAGCATACTGAGACTGTGCAATACCAGTTGAAGATTGTCCACTTGGTAGCTTCATTCAGAAGTTGCAGTTGATCATATTGAATCGATTTTAGGAAGGATATTCAGAGTTATTCATCAGCAAACAGGGGCGACTATTCCAAAGCTTATTCATCGGAGATCTGGCATTTATACAAAGGCCATACTATATTTTCTTGCTGCTGCTGTACAGGCCGTACTGTTGTACCAGCAAGGCCGTACTATTCATTTCAGGGAGATACGCCTTCACTTTTCAGTCTCTGGCAGAGGGATCTTGGGCGCCTAGGTTATTGAGAGCTTCTGCAACGTTTTTCAGAGGTTGGAGATCCATTTATCCTTTCAGCCGTACATTCTTCTTTGTTTTGGCGCCTGCAGGAGAAATTAGGTTCTTTGAATAAAATCATATTTTATATACATTTGTTCAATCTTTTGCATTGTAAAAGCTCTGGAAATATAATAAATTGATGCGCCCTAGTCTTATGAGCATTTTCCAAGCATTTCCATTGCCATTTGATTTTTAGTGAATTTTTTTAGCATTTATTAAGAAAAATCGCAGCTTTCTATCATTTCTCAAAAAACTTTCAAAAACCAAAAAAATACAAAAAAACGAGCAAAACAAACAAAGTCAGCATATTCAGTTAGGGTTTCGGGGTTGAGAATCGCCTGGATTCTTACAGTGGTATCAGAGCACAGATTTCCTGCCATCCTGTGCTTTTTCAGTTTACAGAGTACTTTTTGGCTGCTTTTTCATGAGTAAGAACATCATTCAGTATACCAAGGGTGTAGGAACAGGCAGAGCCGAGGATTGGACAGGTCCACCTATTCCTGAAGGTGAGACAGTGTCAGGAGTACTTGGTATTCACAGATCTAGCTCCAACAGCAACGAGAACAGTGTTGCAACCCTAATGGCAGACCGTGAGATTCCTACAGAGACACATAGGGATTCAGGGAAAGCACATGCAGAGGGCGATATTACCAATGAGGAGTTCAGGCGCAGGCATGATAACATGATGGATATGATGTCCGAGTTGATGGGCACTATCAGGCAGTATACTCCATCAGAGCCACATTATATACAGATTGGACAGACGAGCGGGACTGCAGCAGTGGATCAGCCTTTGGCATCAGTACCACGACAGCCGTCACCGATCTATCAGGAGCGTAGGCCTGGACAGCCTACATTCTTACCTAGAGAGACTCCACCTCCGACTCCGGGGGTAGAGCAGCAGGGGCAGCATCAGGAGTTTCAGCCACATAATGGCATGTCAGTAGCAGATGTGACGAGGTTTCATGGTGAGTACCTATCATTGGCACCTGAGATCAGGCAGGCATTATCGTTTCATGAGTTTATGGATGTTCATAAACCTAGAGGAGGCAGATTTGACCGTAGACCCCCTCAGCATCAGCAGCCACAGCCACAGGTGAACAGGGATTTGCAGTACGCAGTTAGTAAGATCACCTTGCCATATTTTGATGGGTCTGATAAGACATCAGCGAGGTCTTGGGTCCAGAAATTGGACAACTACTTATCATTGAGGCCTATGCAGGAGGATGAGGCCATTAAGTTTGCTACCTTGCATCTTGATGGAATAGCGCATGATTGGTGGCATCACGACATGTATACACTTGGCCATCATGCAGTCAATACTTACCAGGAGTTCACCAGCAGGCTCATAGAGCGCTTTGATAAGAAGGATCCAGAACTATACTTCAGGGAGCTAGCTCAGCTCAGGCAGACAGGTAGTTTGGATTCTTATATTGGTGAGTTTCAGAGAGTTGCAGTCATGGTGACTGGTATTTCAGAACGGACTCATTATACTCTTCGTTGAGGGTTTGACAGAACCTATGAGAGGTTGGGTAAAGGCTTTTGACCCTCCTACCCTTCAGGAGGCCATGAGGAAGGCACGAAACATGGAGCTTGCAGCACCTCGCAGCAAGTTCAATTCAGGTTCGACACCCTACATGAGGCCTAATAGGTCTTTTGACAGAAATAAACCCTTTGACAGAAGGAAGGATCAACCGGATCCTAAGAGACATAATGCACCACCCTTTGACAGAGAAACACTGAATGACTTGCGAAAGAAAAAGTTGTGTTTTTGGTGCAAGGCACCCTACGATGAAAAACATGTATGCCCACTTCGTCCTAAGGTCAAAAATAATCAGATGGAATGGTTTTACGAGGGCGAAGAGCAATCTGATCTGTCAGACCAGCAAGCTGATTCCGAGCCTTTAGATGATGACAATTCCGAAAATGAGGGTGAAAATGAAGGAGGAAGGAAGCTACAGGAAGCCCATTTGACTAGCCTTCAGAGAGATGGGTCGTTTAGACTTCGCGGGCTCCTAGCAGGTCAGAAGGTGATTACCTTATTGGATACGGGTGCTACACATAATTTCATTGATGCACGATTGGTGGAGAGATGTGGCATTCAGACAGAGGCATTTGAGGGTATTCGAGTCAAGGTGGCTGATGGGTACACACTCAGATGTGACCGAAAGATTACGGATCTCCCGATGTGACTGAACAACTATGAATTCAAGACTGAATTTTATGTTGTTAATATGGGAGATACTGATGTGGTCTTAGGGATGGCATGGTTGCACGATTTGGGTGAGTTCACACACAATTTGCGTGATATGGAGATGAAGTTCAAGGTTGATGGGAGACCTCATGTCATCAAGGCCATTAGAGATAGTAATCTGAGGATGGTTTCATTCAGGCGAATGGAGAGACTCATTCGTCATGATATGGTTGACTGGGCAGCAAAGTGCATGTTGATGCCAGCCCAACAGGAGCAGCAGAAGGGTGAGTACCACCCTGACATTCAGATCTTGAGGACTAAACACTCCAAAGTGTTTAGTGACATTCCACCTGGTAAACCTCCAGACAGAGGCACGGAGCATATCATTGAGTTGGAGGAGGGCGCAAAGCCCGTTATGATCACTCCCTACAGACATCCGAAACGACTCAAGGATGAGATAGAGAAGACATCAACGAGTTGTTAGCTATGGGGCATATTAGACCTAGCAAGTCACCTTTTGCTTCATCGGTTGTATTGGTGAAGAAGAAGGATGGATCACTTCGGATGTGCATAGACTACAGGCAGCTCAACAAAAGGACAATTAAGAATAGGTACCCTATACCACGCATCGATGAGTTGATTGATGAGTTACACGGTGCTATCTTCTTCACGAAGATTGATTTGAGGTCCGGGTACCACCAGATTCAGATGAGGGAGCTATTGAGAAAACCGCCTTCAGATGTCATTGCGGTCACTTCGAGTTCTTGGTTATGCCCTTCGGTCTAACCAATGCACCTGCCACCTTTCAGGCGACTATGAACAGGGTTTTCAGTTCTCAGTTGAGGAGATTTGTGTTGGTCTTCTTCGACGACATTCTGGTTTATAGCAGGTCATGGGAGGAGCATCTGGCTCACTTAGATGCAGTTTTGGGTATCTTGGCAGATGAGTCTTTCTATGCTAAGGAATCAAGTGTGAGCTCGGTATGGAGTTGTTATATTTGGGGCACATCATCAGTGCCAAGGGAGTGAGTATGGACCCTGAAAAGGTCCGAGCTATAGTTGAGTGGCCGATACCTGAGAACCTTACGCAGCTTAGAGGCTTCATCGGGTTGTGTGCTTTCTACAGGAGATTTGTTAGTGGGTTCTCATGTCATGCCGCACCCCTTACTGACTTGACAAAGAAGGGGGCTTTTACTTGGTCACCACAGGCACAGGAGTGCTTTGACAGGTTTAAGGTGATCATGACTTCATGTCCAGTGCTGGCATTGCCTGACTTTACGAAGTCATTTGATTTATTCTGTGATGCTTCAGGAGAGGGCATTGGTGCCGTTTTGATGCAGGAGCGACATCCTATTGCTTTCGAGAGCAGAAAGCTTAGGGGTCTTGAGAGGTTCTACAACATTTACGACAAGGAGATGTTAGCCATTATGCATGCTTTGGCTAAGTTCAGGCAATACTTGGTAGGCAGCAAATTCAGTGTTCGTACAGACCATAACAAACACTTCCTTGGACAGCGAGACCTAAATGAGAGGCAGCAGAAATGGGTCAGCAAACTGCAATCATATGACTTTGACATCACTTTCATTAAGGGGAAGCAGAATGTTGTAGCTGACGCTTTGTCTCGTAGACCTCAGTTGAATGCCATGGCACAGATCACAGAGGATTGGAGGCATCGGATTATTGCTGAGTATGCTAAGAACCTATGGGCTTCTAGCATTGTTGACAGGACAGAGCAGGATGATAGGTATACTATTGTAGATGACTTGATCATTTACAAGGGGCGGATTCTTCTGATTCCTGACTCTGAGGTGAGGGTTACAGTTTTGAGAGCCTTTCATGATCTTCCTATGGCGGGCCATCCCGGGTACTATAAGACATATAAAATGGTTTGGGAACGGTTTACTTGGAAAGGGCTGAAAACTGATGTGTTACGGTATGTTCGAGAATGTTCTGTGTGCTAGCAGAACAAGCAGGAGCACACTTATCCTGCTGGATTGCTCCAACCACTTCCGATACCTGACAGGAAGTGGGAGTGTTTATCGATGGACTTTATCACAGGCTTGCCGAAAGCCCAAGGTAAAGATTGCATCTACGTAGTGGTTGATCGGTTGACTAAATATGCACACTTCTTCCCGATTACTACTACTTTCACAGCATCGCAGACTGCAAAGCTCTTTTTCAGAGAGGTATTCCGGTTGCATGGGTTGCCTCGGACGATAGTCAGCGATAGAGACGGTCGGTTCATGAGCAACTTTTGGCAGGAGTTGTTCAGACTCTGTGGGACCGAACTGACACCGAGTACCAGCTACCATCGCAGACAGACGGTTAGACAAAGATTGTCAATAAGTGGGTGGAAGGTTATTTTCGTAATTACATAGCTGGACAGCAGAGAGCTTGGGTGAGGTGGATCTATCTATGTGAGTATTGTTATAACTCGACTCACCACATGACGATACAGATGACACCCTTTATGGCTTTGTATGGGTATGAGGCGCCCAACCTTTTGGACTTGATATTGAGTGATAGCAGAGTGCCGAGTGCAGGGGATATGATACAGAGTCAGTAGGACATTTTGAGGTCTCTCAGAGACAATATCCAGCGGGCACAAAATCAGCAGAAGCAATATGCTGATCAGAAGAGGGTTGAACATACTTTTGATGTGGGTGATATGGTGTACCTTATGTTGCAGCCGTATCGTCAGTCTACTCTGCGGAAGAGTGGGGCAGAGAAGCTGAAGCCTCGCTACTATGGTCCATTTCGTGTTGTCAGATGAGTGGGCGAGGTTGCTTATGAGTTGGACTTGCCAGCAGATAGTAGGGTTCACAATGTGTTTCACGTTTCCGCCTGAAAAAGGCATTGGGTCAGCATGTGATACCCTCTCCAGTTTTGCCACCCCTTGATGACGAAGGGAAATTGATATACCTGAGGCCATCCTCGAGATGAGAGACACTTTTGGAGGCGGGTGATCAGGGAATATCTGATCAAGTGGAGAATGCCAGTTGAGGATGCTACATGGGAGTCAGAGAGATTTTACAGCATCCAGAGTTGAGATTGCTTGAGGACAAGCAATTTCAGGGAGGGCGGACTGATGTCCCCATCCTAGTCAGCGCAGTTGGTTATGTGGTTAGCCTATTATTTTGATCCTCGTAGGTGACAGATGTGTGCAGGATCAGGACATCTACTACCGGTTCAGTGTGGTAGTTGGTCTTCCTTCGCAGAGAGACTTTATTTTTAGAAAGTCGGACAGAAGCTGCTTTTTGGTTGGGTGGCTCGGAGTACCCAGTTCTTTTTGAGGAGGAGATGGATGATTGATTATTGAATATTTAATATTTTGACTTTATATTAAAGTCACTTTATTAATATATTTAAATATTAATAATTAAATGGAATATTATAAAGTATTAATACTTTATAATAAAGTGATATATTTGACATAATGAATAATTATTATTCATTAATGAGATGTCATTTAATTATTATTTCTCTCCTAAGTTAAAAAGGACGAATTTGATCATTTTATTTAAATGATTATTAAAAGGTGAGCTTGGGTCGAATTTTTGCAAGGAACTATATATTCACAGGAAAGACAAATCGAACCATTATGATATGTTATTCAAATTTGTCTTGTATTTGCTCTGAGCATTGGAGTTTGCAAAACCTAGGGTTTCAGCAGACGAATCGATTTTGGAGAACGATACCTCTTCAAAATCTAGCATACTGAGACTGTGCAATACCAGTTGAAGATTGTCCACTTGGTAGCTTCATTCAGAAGTTGCAGTTGATCATATTGAATCGATTTTAGGAAGGATATTCAGAGTTATTCATCAGCAAACAGGGGCGACTATTCCAAAGCTTATTCATCGGAGATCTGGCATTTATACCAAAGGCCATACTATATTTTCTTGCTGCTGCTGTACAGGCCGTACTGTTGTACCAGCAAGGCCGTACTATTCATTTCAGGGAGATACGCCTTCACTTTTCAGTCTCTGGCAGAGGGATCTTGGGCGCCTAGGTTATTGAGAGCTTCTGCAACGTTTTTCAGAGGTTGGAGATCCATTTATCCTTTCAGCTGTACATTCTTCCTTGTTGTTTTGGCGCCTGCAGGAGAAATCAGGTTCTTTGAATAAAATCATATTTTATATACATTTGTTCAATCTTTTGCATTGTAAAAGCTCTGGAAATATAATAAATTGATGCGCCCTAGTCTTATGAGCATTTTCCAAGCATTTCCATTGCCATTTGATTTTTAGTGAATTTTTTTAGCATTTATTAAGAAAAATCGCAGCTTTCTATCATTTCTCAAAAACCTTTCAAAAACCAAAAAAATACAAAAAAACGAGCAAAACAAACAAAGTCAGCATATTCAGATAGGGTTTCGGGGTTGAGAATCACCTGGATTCTTACATGAGGCCATTTATATTTTTCTTTCCTCCCTCAACCTACTTTTGAAGAAAGAAAAAAAATAAATGCCTCTTTGTTGCAACATTGACAACAAAATGATACCCAAATATCAAAAAAATCAATCAACTATATCATTACAATTTTCTACAAAATTGCTAGAAAAAAATGGCAAAGAAAACAACCCACTTGATTTTAAAATCACTTGCTCTAGGCTTCAATAGGTTTGTAGACTTGAAATGCAAAATAAATTACAAATTTTTTTCACCCACATAACTTATTTTCATCATTGGTGTTGTGTGCTCTCCGGTGCAACTTGCAAACCTATGGCCATGTGAAAGCTCAATTCTACTCCACAATTTTACCCAAAAAAAATGATTTTGGCCTTAAAAATTGCTACAATTCACTAGAAAAATCAGTATGCGATTTGACAAAGGAAAATTTGTGATTATGAGGAAAAATTCCCACGCGATTTTGGAGAAACAAATCTATGATTTAAAAAAGAAATAGCCACATAACTTTCTTTGTTGTTGTTGGTTTTCAACAAAAAAATGATGCAATTTTCTTTCCCTTGCTTTTCTACGGATTTGACATATGAATCCTTCTTTTGGCTCTTTACTGTGCTATGCTAGCGATCCCTCAATTTGTCTTTGTTGGCAGCAGCCCTTAGGTCCTCACACTCTCACAAGCTCGGTGGCTCTTGTTGAGGTTTGATACCATATTATGGGATTTGAGCACATAAAGATAACCGAGTTATTCATTAATTAAATAAGAAGCAAAAGCATTCTTATATAGGATTACAATGAAGGATGGCAACCCATATTATGAATGTGGGATAAATAAAAAGAACAAACTAAAAAGAAATAAAACATAAAGTATATCTGAAAATTGGAACAACTTTATTCAAGTGTGCAATTGATAACTAATCGACTATTACTAGTGTTTCTTGGGGATGTGTCCTTGGGCCTAAATCCCCCCGTCTTTGTCTCGGGGATGTTTCGGGGACGCGGGTACGGCCAGTGGATGGCTGTAATGTACTTTGTTTTTGTTTTTTTTTTTAATTTTAATTTTCATATCATAATTGAAAGTAAAACTATATGGCAGCAATGCAGCCTTTGGGCATTTTGTTATACATTTATAACTTGTATGCTATTGTTTAATATCACATGCATATTGACAATGAATTCTAAATTCTAAATTCTAAATGCATGTTGAGTATTGACAATGAATTCTGAACACAAATGTTATATGCTAAGGTTCTATAATGTATATATGATGCTTTATCCATGTTTTTATATGAATATTTAAAATTTTTCTATATATTGTACATTTTAGTATATTTTATTTAGCCGTCCCCAAAATTGGCTTGAAAAATTGGGGACATGGGGACACGTCCTGCTGTCCCTTGTCGTCCCT
This sequence comes from Sequoia sempervirens, assembly GCA_007258455.2. Lineage (NCBI taxonomy): Eukaryota > Viridiplantae > Streptophyta > Pinopsida > Cupressales > Cupressaceae > Sequoia > Sequoia sempervirens. The sequence goes on along the minus strand of VDFB02267639.1, from coordinate 28,706 downwards.
GTCTCGGAAACTCGGGGTAACACTAACTATTACTGAATAATAATTACTTTAACAAATGGTTGAGGGATGTTTGTATGTCCTCTAATCAGCTTGGGATGGTAGGGCATCCTTGGATGTACCATTGAGAGGGGTATGCCCAAAGGGATTCTCCCTATGCTTTGGAATTGTCTCGTGGATGACCTTGTTTAGGGCTGGTACTTGTAAAAAAATAGAACACAATATTATTCTATTAGGTATTATGATAACAATTACAAAGAGTTTCATCTCCTTATATATAGTTTGATAGATGCAAGCGACAAACACTAACATGACACTTTTGCTAGATTCTAAATGCTAAAAATAGCAATTATAACAAACCACTTGTACTGTGACTTTATTTCTAAGGTAAGTCTTATCTTTTAATAGTAATTAAGGGGATGATGAGTACATTTTGCCTTTGGCCCTTAGTACATTTGTCTTACCTCAAGGACAACACCCAAAGGGTGACAGTTGAGGGGATGACAAGTGAACATTTCATTTTTGTCCTTTTGTACACTTGTCTTAGCTTGGGGATGTGTCCTTGGGGAGTATTGATTTTTTTTGAAGCCATTTCTAAGAATAGGAATGATCCTAAATATTTATCTTTGCCCTTTTGAAAAACAATGCTTTCATTACCTAGGACAAGTTTTTCTTTCCTTTTTTGCCTTATTTTTCCTAAATTTATTTGGTATTGATGATATCTTTATTAAAAATATAACTCAATGTAGTTTCTAGATTCTTTGTTGGAAGGGCATACTATGCTAGAGGGAAGACAAAATAGTTGAGTGGATATCAAAGGGCTAAAGAACTTAGTAGTGTTTGTTTTGAGTATTGGGGATGGAGAGAGAAGGGGGTGCAATTTTGAGAGGCAATTTTTTTGGATTTTTGGGATGGTTAGTAAAAAGTTATATAATTAATATTATAAGAAGCATTAAAAAATAAAAGAAGGGTGATATTTATACAAAGTGTTGGAGTTACAATTACAATTAATTAATCCAATGATCAAAGTGTTGGTGTTTTTTCCAGCAAAACCTTGAAATTCTCTAAACGATAGCCATCCCTCATGGTTAAGAAACTTCAAGGCTAGTGGCCAACACAACGAGTAAAGGATTCTGAGGTCTTTACTCCTATACTTCAGGCTCTGTGGGACTTAGGAGGGTATTCCTTATTGTGTTCAAGTGAGGTATGTCTAGTTGGTAACACATTTATACACAAATTGATTACTATTTATTGCAAATAAATGCAGTTCACTAAAGATTTGGCATACCTTTGAGCAAATGATTATCTATTTGCTTAGGAATCAGGGGTATTTCAAACCCATACTTTATAATTGAAAGATTTTTAATTGAATGTTGTTCTCATTTTAAATCCATGGTTAGGCATGCCAATAGCTCATTTTCATTCAAGATTATCTAACAAATAGACCAGTGCTCGATCAATTGGCACAATGGAGTCAAATATGCAAGAACCAGTAATATATAAGCTATTTAATTCAGAAATTGGTGGACTATTTTCATAGTGCTTTACAGTATGAAAACTCGCAACGCTTGAAACATAACTTCTTACCAAATCCTATGCAAATTCTTACAAATCTACCACCATCTTCAGGCATTTTAATCAACTCTTTGAGTTAAAGCAAAAATAGAGCCATACATTCAATCTTACAACTGAAGATAAAGGAGAACACCATTGATATTTTCATTTATAACTAGTAAGAAAGATACATAAGAGAGTAATTGTTTCTGAACTAAGATTTGTTTCGATATTTGTAGATTCTATAAAAATAATTTAAGACTATTACATACAAGACTCATACCCAAGATAGTCTACTGTTCTATTCATTCATATTTCCTATAAAATGCCCTTTCTGAACTTAGCTTTTCACCCAAACCATATTCGCAAACCATATTGAGACCTAAAATTCAAACCCTTGTAATGAGCCTTGTAACCCCTTTTATAGAACAAGGGAGCAACAAGCGTCAGGCCCAATTACATTTACATTTCATTTCATTTGAAGATCATTTGTACCAGAATTTGAGACGTTCCCTAGTTAGTTATATGTAATCACTGCAGAATATGGAAGAGTAAAAGACCAAACTCGACATCCTTTGAATGAAGACCTACCAACCCTTCAAAAGGCAAAGTTTGTTACTGTAGTAGCATCGAATCACCTTGTCCTTGTTGACCAAAGAAGATTCTCCAATCATAGCCTGAGCAAAATTGGTATACCACCCGAAAAAAGCATACTTGTCGTCAAAGTTAGGAAGTCTGGCACTTCTCCAACACACTAGCCTGAAATATCTCAACATCAGCACTAAAAACAAAAAACCACAAACATGCTGAAAAGGACAATCTTGATATGGTGGTTGTGGTCTCATCAAAAATAAAAATGAGGCAGAGACATCACTCTGAGTCATCAGCATCAGAGTATGCTTGCCAACGTCTTGTTCGTGATGGAACTGGAGGAACCGTCACCACTTCCTCGTCAGAGTCTTCAGAAGGTACCAGGGAAAGGGGATAATGGCTACAATCTGAGTCAGTGTCACCTCCACTATCTGAAGGGTTATCAGAAACCTCAATGGGAGAATTATGTTTCCCCAAATAAGCCTTATGATATTTGCACTTTTTCTTTGCCTTATTTTCATACTCAACCAACTCTTTACCCTTAAACTTGACCGGTTCTTTTGAAACGGTTCGGCTTCTTAGGTGGTAATTACTCCTTACACCATATTTCTTGAATTTCCTGCGTGCCCTTCTACCGTTTGGTGTTTCCGGAGCTCCCTTTGTTTCAATTTCATCCTTAGGAGCATTTTCCTTAGATTCAAGCAAACTTAGTGTCCTAGACCTTCAGATTGGCTTAAGAGACTTGCTTGACTTATTCATTTTCTCAGTAACCAGAACAAGAAGATTCATAAAACCCTCACCAATTCTACTCTCATACTTAACTTAATTTTCAATCTCTGAATGCAAATTTTGAATGAAAAATATGGCCATCAGTCCTCATTATATCGAGCCATGCAAGTGTGCCAACCATTAATACTCAAGAAAAGCTTATGCGGGCGAGCTGACAACAGTCTGCTTTGATTTTTAAATCTCAACCATTGATCACATTTTAAGATAAATCAACGGATAGTTATCATCAGTGTAATTAATCATGACAAAGCTTAATTGCATGCTATAGTGCCTTTTCCTAATAAAAAAAGCCCAAAGTAGATATACATCCACTCTGTATACACATTCAACCACATACTTAACATCAATTAAAGCCCGTCGTGCCATGGTTACTCGCTCACCTGTGGGAATTAATACACTTGCATTTTTGTCATAGCAGGACAGCGGGGAGTGATCTTGATTCAATCTCAGAATATCGGTCCGTACCTGCCTTGCTTTATCTTCACCTTCCCACATATACCAATGACTATTAGAATTGATGGCCGAAATCCTGAACACGTGCCAAAAGAATAATCTAAAAAATGGCGCTGTTTTTAGCACAAGGTCATCCCGACTAAATTTAGCAGCTTTCCATCTCCACTAGAGTCCATTAGTGCCTTTTGAATACTTCCACGTGGCGGTTGCCCGTGTGCTCGCCGAGAAACATGAGATACAAGTGGGCCCTTCACGAGATGACAGGGAGTGGTCAGGATGGACCCACGTCACCCACCATCGACCGTCGATCTCTATTCTCCAGAAACACACGCCATCTCCAAAGCCTGGCGGGCCCCATAAAAAGTGACAAATGTCGCCTTGCCCACTAACTTGTGTGATTATCTCCCCTTAATGTACAAGATGGACATGCGGGGAACAGTCCTAATGAGTACATTTGTCGCTACACTGGTCGTTTGATCCTTACAAAGCTTCGCCTGTTGATTCTAATTATCTTGGGTTTCTCGAAGTGCAAGCCTACCACACACCCCAACCCCTTTACGAAAGATGTGAAGGAGGTGTGCATTCACCCTAGTAATGCTGTCCTAGTATTTAAGGGGTATTATATTGCACCTTCATTGGTGGCTCCCCTTTGAAATAATTGTATTCGTGTTGCAATTGTTGTAAAGTGGCCTTCTTTTTGAATGGACCTTTGGCTAGTAAAACCTAAACCCTGAACCCTTCCCATCTTACATTGTCATTTGCAGAGAAGATGAGGAGAAACAACACCAATACCAACTCCTTGATGTATATTTTCAATTCCCATTAATCATTCATCTACCTATTTTCTACTTGAAACTTCATCATTCATAAAGCTTTTTCTCTAAATTCCATAAATATGAAATAATGCTAAATTTTAACATTAAGAAATCAAATGTGTTGGTTTTTTAAATCCTTTGTATTATAATTTTTTGAAATTGCAATGGGATTGCAACTTTTGTGTATCCCCTACTTCTGCACTTCATGCAACCTGATGTAAGAACCAAAAGGTAAATACTTGTGTCTGTAACAATTGGTTATTGCTTTTTTTATTTTGAACTTGCAATGGACTAATCAAATAATAGCTTAGGAATCTTAGAAAACTCAAAAAATGAACAACCTAGGCGTATCCTCTTCTTCCAAGCTTTCTACAACCTGAAGAAATATATATGGAACACCACCATGTAGAAAGTGAGTCTTGAATCCTTGACAAATTTTGTAAGTAGTAAATATTAAGGCTTACCATATTTTTGTAGTGCCAATATGTGTTCCTTTAGCCTAAGTGAAAGTAAGGAAGTGTTTTACATTTTGTGCGATTTAAAATTGGCATAAAAGTGGGGGAGGGGAAAGGGCAATTGAAGAGAGTGCTGAAACTAGTTATTCAATTTGGAGTGCCAAGAATTTTTATTGCCCTTCCAAGTTGTTGTCTAGGTTGCCAAAGGTCCATTAAAAAAGAAGGCCACTTTACAATAATTTGCAACACGGATACAATTATTTCAAAGGGGAGCCACCAATGAAGGTGCAATATAATACCCCTTAAATACTAGGACAACATTACTAGGGCGAATGCACACCTCCTTCACATGTAGGGTTTTCGAGTTTTCCATAAGCTTTTTGGTGAATTGGGGAGAATTCCAAACTTCTTAGAGTGCTCAAGGTTTGTTAGTAGCAACTTTAGTTCTCGGAAAGGAGCTTAGTTGGTAGTATGGATCATTATGCCACTTTTCAAAGTGATATTTGAATTTTGGTGGCTTCTCCAAACTTCTCAGAGAAACAATCTAGTTTTAGTAACACAGTCAGTTGGCTTTGAGCATCATCCTACATCTTTAGTATCATCTTGATGTGATCAGAGTTTGATTTCAATGCGGTTATAGTACTATTTGCAACTTGGGTAAGCTATTGAGGTATTTAATTAATTCACTTAAGTTGTCTAGTGTTGGGGAATATTAAAAGGGCAACTTAGTGTAATAGCTCGTTGGAAAGGTGATTAAGCGTTTTAAAAGTTGCATGCCTAGATAAGGGGGCTTTTGCACATGAAATGTTAGTAATTTATTTTTTAAATTGTATAATTCCCTCCAAAAAAGCTATATAAGGAGGTTTTGGGGTCATTTGAAGGTTTATGTGTTTTTCAAAAATCAGCACAAGAACACATCGGATACCTTGGGAAAACCCTCCACTTGAGGGAGAAAAACCCAGCAACAAATATATCTCTTATATATATAAGTAATGGCAACAAGTCTCTTTACAATGAGGCCACACACAAGGCCAATATTCAGCACCAGCAATGGCTGTAGAACACACAAGTAATCTGCTCTTACTTGATCTTCAATTAGCACTTAGAAACTTCACAATCTGCACTTAGAAGAATTCACACTTCTCTCTTGAAGAGTTCGCACTTGAATGAAGAAGGAGATCGAACTTGCTTGATGCTTGAATGTGAGGAAATGACTTTCTATATATACATTATTGCAAGAGAGGTCACACCTCTTCAAGAAGTAGGTCGGCCATCTTTAGAGATTAATGTTGCCATTTATGTCTTCATTCGAGGCTGGAAGAATTGAGCCCGAAGCTGCTAAACATCAACATTATGCATATAATTTTTTAATTGTTATGCTGCTAGAATGAACTTAGAGTTCTTCAAATCTTTTGAGGACGAAAACCCACTCAAGTTTTCTGGTTTTGGATTTGAAAGATAATCCCTGGCTAGACTAGTGTGATTTCATTCAGGAATCACTATTGCTACAATTTGAAGTTTCAGTTTGGAGTGTTGCAGAGATGAAGACCTTCAACATATTTTGATCATGCAGATTTTGGTTTGTTTGTGTTGAGATTGTTGAGGCTCATTGGGGTGATTTGGAGGCTTCCTATGATTGGTCATACCATCTATCCCTTATGCTAGGCCATACCTTGCATCATGCTTGGCCGTACTGGTTGAGGTTGCTCATTTAGGTGATGTGGATCTGATTTATGGTGTTATTTCTTGCTGACCTGATCTATCTTGCAGGCTGTACAATGTCCAAATGAGAAAAATGAATGTTTGTGGCCGTACAAGTGTTGAACACTATGCTTGTAGGTGGGCGCTTGAAACCCCGTTGTAATCACCACTCCTTTTGATGTCTTTTTGGATTATTTTGTAGTGCCTAGACTTGGATTATTCAAGGGGTCGTACAACACCTTGTACCTGCTGTTGACTGCTGCAAATTATTTTCAGACCTACAATTAGATTTAATGATATTGTGGTGTGTTTGGAGTGCCTATCTTTCATGTTTGGTATTGTTGGATGTGAGTTTTAGCATTTGGAGGTGTTGTGAAGTCATGATGGTGTTGTACGTGTTGTTACAGTGATATTACATGTTCTTGTCTGAATACAGTAATCAGCCTGATGTATACTTCTTTCCGGGTGATTTGAAGTGGGTTTGGAGCTGTTGGGAGGTGAAAAATCTGTTTATGTCATTTTAGGGGTGTTGGGTGTGTTGGTATTCTTCTTTCCAACATCCCCAGAGCTTTGTCAACAGAGATTTCAGTTTGATTATGAAGAGCACAAAGATATACTGAGAGGGGTGGGAGGGGTGACGGGGGTGAATCAGTATATCAACAAACTTTTACCCTCTTAAAACTTTCATCAACTTCAAATTCTAACACAAAATCAACTATACAAGAATATCTTAATATGAACAAGTTGACACCAAGATTTTACGTGGAAACCCTTTCGGGATAAAACCACGGTAGAAATAATGTACTTTATGAATTATAAACTTTTACAATGAATGTAGGCACCAACCTACTTGAATCACCAAATATGTAGTTTAGTAGGCACCAACCTACAAGGAGCACCAACCCCTACTTGCCAAGCACCAACTTAGCAAGAATAATAGCTTCAAGAATAGTATTCCACCTTCAATGTTGCGTCTTCAACGGATGATGGACAATTTTGCTCAAACAACCTTCTGCTATACTCTTCACTTATGGATCTATCATATATTCCTCTTCACAAACTGTGTCTTCTTCAACTTGCACCAAATCTGCATAAACTCCTCTTGGACTGTCTTTGAATTACCTTCACAAATCTGAAATATATTTGATGACAATATTCTGGATAAGGACCGGTAATGAAACTTGAAGAGTACTTTGCAAACTTGGACTTGGAGAGTACTTGGCAATTCAAATGGGTGCGATGGGGGTCTAAGGGCAATGCCCCCAACGGGGTCATGGGGTAGTGCCCCTTGTAGGGATTTGGGGGCAGCGCCACACAAACCTTCAAAATCACACAGGACCTCATGATGCACCTCATTTTCATGATTTTTTAAGAGGCAAAAAGCAATGTTGACAGCCAAAAATTAGAGATTTTTCATTGATTAATTGATGTACATGTTTTTGCCATATAATGTTTAACTTTGCATTCTGTACAGTGCAAGATTGCCTCGTTTGCACGTTGTATGACCTAGGAATTCTCAAGTCGTACACTCGGATGTTGTCTGTGCATTGTATGATGCAGGACTTAAGTATACGCCATACGATATATTACTTCAATTTATGCCATATGATGTATGACTACAATATTTGTTGTACGATGTATGACTTCAATATTTGCTGTACGATGTACGACCTCAATATTTGCCATACTTTGTTAATTTCTGAAGTGAACCATACTGAATCCTGTTTGTTCCTTCTTTGTACTGTCTAGTTTGCTGGGAGTTGTACGAGATGTAATTGCACCTTGTTGTTATATCGTACGTTGTTGCCACTTTTATTTCGTATGTTGTCCTTGGTTTGTTGTACCGTGCAAGGATATACACTCTATTGTACCTTCCTCCGTACCTTGTAGTCCTCCCCTTGATGTACGTTGTTATCTTTCTTTCGTGCGATGAACTTTGCTTTGCATTGTATGTTCTAGTTCCTTCTACCCTGTACGATACTATGCCGTACTATGTTGGAGGTGAGGGAGGTTCGTACGCTCTATTCTTTCTTCCACGTTCGATAACGCCCTTCCTTGAGATATGTTGACCGTATAGTGTGGATGTGATATGTCGTACGATGTCCAAATGTACATATACTTGTACTTTTTCTTGTGGCCATATTTTAATATTTTTTAATTTGGCCACTTCAATTTTTTTTTCTTGGCAATGTTTTAATGCTTTTTTATTTTTTCACTTTTGAGGTTTTACTTTTTGCTTTTTTTTTTTAAAAAAAATTTCTTTTAAGTTGATTCATCTTGATTACTATTTGTGTGTTCCAAGTTAATTATTTTTCTTTTTGTACTTTGAGATGTATCTTCTGTTATTTTGCAACTGTTGTCTTTTGCTAACCATGGACTTCATCCCGCGTACATAAACTATCCAATTTTCCAAAATCATTTTTCATTGGTTGGTTTTCACCAAGCGTCGTAGCTTCGAGAAAATTACAAGTCGATGTGAATACCTCGTAGTCCTCCATTTGCCAATTAAATAGGCCATGAAAAGAATTTGTTTCATCGTTCGAACATGATTGTAAGTCCAAAATTCCTTCATCATTTGGTTCCATTAGACCTTGATTCTTTGTCCATTCTTCTCCGGAGTTTGAATTAGATGAATTCGAGGAGGTTGCCTCCACATTGACTACTTGTTTTCTCAAATCAATCATATATCCGATTGTGATTGACTTTGGTTGCCACCAACCAACCTCGACCTAACAATGCGCCGTACGCTTTCTTCTTTAATGAAATGACCACAAAGTTCAACAAAAATGTTTGACTTACTATAATTACCTTTTGTCCCATTAAAACTCCAAGTACCTTAATACCTTGACGATCTGCACCCACTGGTTGAAAAGTTGGTAGCCAAATGGTCGGCTTGCCAAGACTTCTCCAAGTGTCTTTTGGAAGTACATTCACTCTAGACCCACCATCAATAATTGTATTGGTGAGATTCCTTCCAAGGATCTCCATATTCACCATTCATGGTTTCTTTTCTGTGTTGACTGCTAGTAACATTGGGCCAATCACTTGGTTGCTTGATATTGGAGGTTTAGTTATTGGTTCTTCATTCTCACCAAATTTCAAAGTTCAGGCATACTATGTAATAAATCCACTACTTTAATTGGTACAATAGCTTGAAGTAATTGTCGTGCAATATTTTTCTCGAATTGTAATTGGTTTGTTAACATACTTGTATTTGCATTTGAGTGGCGTCTTTCGTTGTCCATAGAATTCTCCACTTCGGCCCTTGCTTCATGAAGCCTTTCTTTTTTTGTTCGTGGGTCTAGATACATAGCCTTCTTTGCTTAGGCAGAAGTAATGGCCAATACTTCATTATGCCTTACATCAATCATATTAACACTAACCTTTTGCTTCAGACATTTGGTGTCTTCATGGTTTCTATGTCCACACCATGTGCATAGTAATTGCACATTGTCTTGCTTGTTCTGGCAGTCTCTTGCAAAGTGTCCCCATTCACTACATTGTTGGCATTGTATGATAGGGCATCCTTTGGGGTCATATTGTATTTGGCTTTATCCTCCTCTTTGACTTTGATAACTACCTGAAGGTGCATTTTGTGGAGTGGACTCCTCCCCTTGCATAAATAGTACTTGTGTACTCGTCTTCAAATTGTATGGGCACTCCTTTATTGAATGACCCAAAACTTGGCAAATCTCACAAAACCTCTTTTTAGGACAATTACCTTTTGTGTGCCACTCAATTTTGCACTCAGTACACCATAATTCGTTAGTTTCTTTGTTGGTTTCTTTCTCTGCCTTCAATTCTTTCATAATCCAAAGCATGTCCTTTCAGAGTGTTTCTATTGTTCTTGATTCATCTTCACTATTGTTGTCCAAACTTCCATCTTCCTTTGTTTTTCTTTTACTGCGTGAGGACATTTTATCTTCACTTTCTATGTCCATTGCCCAATAGTAGGCTTCGGCGTACCATGACAAGGCACTACTTTCATTTTTTTCCTTAGCAAAGGAATCAATCCTTCGAGGAACCATCTTTTCTTTAGTCCATCTGTTGGTTGGATTTCTAATTTCAGCAGTAACTCCTTCAGCCTATGATTATAGGCTTGTACATTTTCATGTTTTCCTTGCTTCATGTTGTATATCTCTACTATGATTTCATTGTTCTCTCAAAAGTTTGAATTCTTCTTGGAATGCTCTTTTTAATGCATCCCATGTGGCTTTGTGCACTACATCTAATTTTGTATACCAATAGATCGCTATGCCTTTGAGAGTCGTTGGAAATGTTGTCAACCAATATGCTCTGTCATCTTGACCATTTGCTACCCTAATTGTCTCACATGTCTTGCAATGTCTCATAGGATCCTCCAACCTATTCCCTGTGAACTTTGGAAGTTTTTGCCATTCCACATTCAAACTTGTTGGAGGGGTCACCATCTTACCTCTTTGATGCACCTTTTGTGACGATAACCTGTTTGGAGAGTTTTGATTCATACGTTCCAATGTGTTCCTTGTACTCTCAAACATGCCATAATCCTCTACTCGTCCCTCTTTAGCATTCCTCAACCTTAGATTGCCTTCGGGGTCCTTGTGATGCTCCCTTTGTCATGGTGCTTTCGGCTTTGATCTTCCAATGTTCGGTTCTTGCGTTAGTGTCAAGTCTTCAATCTGGCGTATGGTCTTTTGTCAGACTGTTGGTAGGTTCTCCCTCGTCTTCCCTTTCGGTCAACTTTGATGGTATGAATGGTTTTCCGACAATTGAGTTGGCAGGTTCTCTCTCGCCTTCCCTTTCGCTCGACGGTGAACCTCCTTTGTCCGATGGTGATGGTTCAATAGTTTATTGATGGCGAGATTGGTGGGTTCTCCTTTGCTTTTACCTTCGTTTGACGATGATGGTCCGAACAGTTCTTCGACTTGGTTGGTGAGGTCTGTGTACGCTTCGTCGAGGAGTGGTAGGTGTCGTGCTATTTCTTCTCACTCTCCCTTTGTTTGTTCTCTTGTCATGAAAGTTCTCTGTCTCTCTTGACTACGACTTCTACTTACACTACGACTTCTACTCTTGGGTGGACTTGGGCTTTCCCTCAAAATCCCTTTGCCTTCTTCAACTTCTCTCAGTCGTCTCCTTTGTTCTCTTTGCTCGATGACCCTTAGAGATCGCTTGATCTCTTGATCTTGACCACGTTGTGGTCTCTTCCCGCCTTTATTGGGGTCTAAGGGCATGAATCTCTCAAATCCAACCCAATTTCTTTAAGGCAACGACACCAAATGTTGTTGCTCTATCTGATAAATTAAATACATGAATTAATAACAGAGATGACAATGCATATCAGATACAAAAGTAAAATATATCTTTATTTGCTCATGAAATTATTACAGAAGAAAACCAAAGATGGTCAGCCAAGGATCAAAGTTGATTCGACTAAATCATACTACTCTTCTTGACAATACACAATGTATTTAAAGGACTTGATGATTGCCAAGAAGAACACAACCATCAACCATCCGATGCTTATAACTACCTAAAGCAGACAACCAATTAATATAAACAATTAATACATAGTCAGATAACTAATATTATTGAAGCAAAATAATAGACATTGTACATCGACTACATATGATACACGTGTTCTAATGTTGTTAAGCTTCAGAAGGTCATTTTGCCGAAAGCTATCTCTTTCAAGCATTCTCATTGTAACATTGGATGGTAATACTGCTAGTGAGTTTATTTTGGTTTATTGTTGATACTTACCCCACTGAACAAGTGGTTAATTGTAATCGCTCAACACTAGAAAGTGGAAGAAGCTTGTTCTTACTTTTCAATATTGTATAAGCTTTCCCATTGAAAAGTGGAAGTGCCATTGTAATTCTCATTGAATAAGTGGATGTTTACTCCTTTCAATATTGATTATGCATCCCATTAAAAAGTGGTAATTGGCTGGCTTGCCACCTGATGCTTTCCTTTCAGCAGTTGGTTTTAGTTATTTGTAATTTTGAACAATGTGCTCTCATCTTGCCCTTCTGGGATTTTGGTGATCAAAAAGTGGAAAGGAAGTTGTTATGCTTTTCATTTATAGTTGAAGCTAACATATTTAAAAAAAATTCAGGGTAGTTATTACAAAGCCCTTCTTTCAATTTTTCTCAAAAATCCACCACAATTGTCACCCTAGACTTGATAGACCCATTATCTTCGATGCCTTCTTTACCCAGATTACTCTTAGCAAGATTCAACAACACAAATCCTTATAGTGGAAGACCTTTTGAAATTGATGGTGTGAAAACTTACCATGACATTGAGGATCTCTGCTATACCCAATTGAACTCTTGCAATCTATGCCACTGATGAAGAAAAAGCCAAACACTAGAGAAATCTGCAACGACCACTACCACACACCACATAGAACAGCCTTGCATACAAACCATCGCACATCAACATATAAAAGATCACTAAGGAGGCAAATGGAATTCTTCACAAATAAAACCAACTCACACACATCACCTGCCATCTTTGTAAGATTTCATATGACACATCCTATGAGGACATTGCTAGGGGAAGCAACGAATATAAATCATCATATCATTTCTAACAAGGGCTCCACATATTGGAAAGATGGCTTGATTGGGCCCACCAAATCAATCCAAACCTATCACATTGTTTTTTCTTTTAATAAAGGGTGTTCAAGACCTATTGAAGCATTGGCTTGATTATTGACCAATACCCAAAAGGGGATTTGGTCAATCATGGGATTGGCTAACACATCCACCAAGCCATTACTTAACAAAAAAAAATGAACAAAGACAATGTCATAGTAGGTATAATTTTTCCATAGTATAGTATGAAAGTTTTTAGATTCAACTATGTATGCTTTTTTAGATCGATGTTTCAAATCACACTCAGTGATCCATCATCAGGAAGAGGAGAGTCCAACGTCAAAATCTTTGCAAATAGACATTGCTTCTTTTAACACCCCTCTTAACTTTCAATTTGGATAGTCAAAATTTTCAAACCTTGGATAAAATTATCCGAATTTGTAATATCCCACCTTTGATGGAATATTTAATTTTCTGAGTTTTTGCTTTTCTGTTTGCTTTTCTGCTTTTGTTTTGTTTTTTTGATATGTTCACAATGTTTGATATAGCAATATAATGCAACAAAATAGAAGATATTGCAATAATAATTTTCTACTAAAAAATTGAACATTACATAGGGAATACGCAAAGTAGTGTTCCATGGGGACGTGTCCCCTTCAAAAAACCTCGCGTTTCCTAGACGGGGACGTCTCAGAGGCTTGGGGACTTGGGGGGATGTCCCCCCACTAGCCCCCCACGACCACGACCACCATCCCACCACCAATGTCGTTGTCTCCAAGACGCCGTTAGGACTTCAAGGATGCTGGGGTGTACTCAAGACATCTAGGGGACTCCTAGTTGTGTCCAAGGTGTATAATTTTTATACTTATACATCTTTTTATAACTATTTTTTCAAGTACTATATGTATTTCAGCACCTTGCTGCCCCCCCGCTGCTACCCCCCCGTCGCCCCCAAACTTAGACCCCCCGTCCCCGCTTACTCGAAACACGTCCCTTGTCGTCCCCTTGTCCCCGTCCGCAAAACCCCGTGGAACACTGACGTAGAGGTAAGGTATGCCTTGAAACCTTCTGAAATGGATGCTAGAATAAAGTATAAAGTTTGCAGCAGTATAACAGCTGCAACAATGATAATAAACTCCACAACGATCACTATCAACAATTCCCATGCCTAGTGCAAAGCTGCATACAATTAAATTGCCAAAACTATAGTTGCCGGGAAACTCCATTTTGGGAGCATCGACAATGTACCAGTCCCCGTACCCAAAATTTCCGATGAATCATTTACATATAAAATAGCTGACTCCTTATTCATTTAACTCACATACCCTAATTTGATTGGTGTCCCTGTCCCCATACGAGTACTAGTACCCTGCGTCTCCCGGCAACTATGGGGCCCAAAACCCTTGCCTGGCAACCACCTATTTATTGAAGTTCTCCCGTAGTTCTCTTTGCTCTTAAAATAATGATCAATATATTTGCATTATTCTGATATTTCATTCAAACCCTTGAATTTTTTGTAGATTATCACTCCCAATCTGCACACTAATGATTCGCATGTGATAATGAAGATGTCTCACACCAACAATAAAGATATTCAGTAATAATTGTTTTCAATAACTTCTGATCTGCAAGAAACCCTTGTAAAATCTGATATAAATCTCCACTTTTAAGCACAAATGTGACTTTTGAGAGAAAGCCACCAATTAGCAAACCTCAAATGATCTTTCACACCCTCAGAAAGCTCGATTCAAGAAGAAGCTATGCTCTCCATGATCGTTGCAGCTGAAAACCATAGTTTCCACCTCCAATTTGCAAAGCACAAAGCCAAGTTGAGAGAAATTGACAAGAATAATAAAATGAATTCCAAAAATGCCCTTTTATAATATTCAATTTGCATTTGACTTCATCTCATTTAATTTACTTTAATTTCATTTTCTTTTCCGTCCTTTTTGGTACACAACTTTGTAATAATAAAGTATACTTTATTATTCACTTATATCTCCCCTTTAAAATAACACTTTTAACACTTTTTATAAAGTATACTTTTAAAAGCATTTAAATCCCCCTTTTAAATAAACACCACTTAATTCATTAATGATATGCACTCAATAATTAATTATTATTAAAGTATAACTTTAATAATAATTATAATATTATAACTCCATCATTAATTATCGTAAATCAATTATGACTTCACCAGGAGGTAGCCCATTGCATTCACTGCTAACCAGGGTGCCTTACGATAAATAGTAAGGTTGGCCTCTATCAATACACTGACTTACTATAAATAGTAAGTAATAAAAACAGAGTCAAAACACCTTGAAAATCATAACCTTTGAACAAGCTAAGGATTTGGAGATTTAAACACTGCCAATTGCCAACTGAGGAGCTAGCCAACTCCAACACTGGGCCCTCTAAACACCATTATTAGCCTATGAGGATTCAATGATAGGCTAAACCAACTCTGATGCTCGCTCAAAAAGGGGACATTATAGAGTCCCCTTCAACCAACAAATTTCTGCAACCCATTGATTTAGCCAACAAGAGACCAATGACCATAGCTTCACATTTTGTCTCATTATTGGTTCTAGTTCCTCGGAAAAAGAACCACCCTTAACAAAGTTCCTGGATTCATCTTGCAACACCATTCCAACGCCAGCCAAACCTGGAATACCCTTGGAGGGCCTACCAAAATTTAACTTGAGGAACTTTGGGGCCGCTGGAGGTGGCGGGGGCAGGCGGGGAGGGGGGGGAGTGGGGTTGTAGGTAGGGTGTTCCAACAAGCATTACTCTATCTAGATATTTTTACTTGCACTAAGATCCTTGAATTACTTACTTTTGTTGTCTATGTTATTACAACATTGTGTTCTTGATGATAGATATGGTAACTTAAATTATGGGTTGCTTTTAGGTGGAGTTCCCTTCCAGAAGTATGTATATTTTAGTCTTATTGATTGTGTAGTATTCTCTTTTTCCAAGTTATTGTGCGATCATCTACCTGAAATAGGGGAGGGGGGAGAAATAGGGGAGGGGGGAGGGAGGGAGTTTGCAGGTGGGGTGTTCCAACAAGCATTACTCTATCCAGATATTTTTACTTGCACTAAGATCCTTGAATTACTTACTTTTGTTGTCTATGTTATTACAGCATTGTGTTCTTGATGGTAGACATGGTAACTTAAATTATGGGTTGTTTTCAGGTGGAGTTCCCTTCCAGAAGTATGTATATTTTAGTCTTATTGATTGTGTAGTATTCTCTTTTTCCAAGCTATTGTGTGATCATCTACCTAATGTGCTTTCTGAATCATCTCTTACAACATTCCTTATTGTTCCCATCTTGAAGTAACAATTGACCTTGTTTTTAGTAAGAAAATTTTGCAACGTGACATTTTAAAACAATATTATTTTGTATTATTGTCTTAATCTAAAAGATTTGTTGCCAAAGTCAATATATTTACTTGCAAAGCCCTAAAACAGCTTTGTTTTGATTCAGGTTTTGTTTTTAAGTATCGGTCATTGCATTTTTCATGCTTCAGAGGTTGTTATGGTGGTTAGATATATGGGAGACTTCTCTATAACTATGTTGAAATGGAATTTAATTTGTTCAAAAGCATTTTAGTCCATGCAAACCATGCTGACCGTTCTCTATTATCAATGCTTCACATGATGCAGCCACACTCCAGCACTAATTTTATGGCATGATTGAGCTACATTATGTAGTTTGTTTGCAAAGCTCAAACAATCAGGAAGGCCTAATGATCACTAACAAACCTCCTATAGGTAAATGATCCATATGATTAGTGTCATCCATAGTTTGACTATCATTGATATGTTGTGTATGGGAAGTATCTTACTTGATATATATTATCTATGCACTCATCATAATGCCACAGGAACTGAAAACTATCCTTGGTGCCTCAAAGTGGTAATCACCAACTTGAGCCTTTTTAAACATAAGGATATTTGTCAATGACTGCGAGACTTCTCTTTGCCACTAAACTGGAATTTTGCCTTCTTAAGACAATGAAAATTGCATGACCTTTATTTTCTCCTTTGTATCAATATAAGAATATACTTGCAAGAAAAAGAAAGTATTAGTTATCTGATGCACTATGCTTATGTGTATCTAAATGGCTCCAAACATGACAACCATAATTGGAAAGCAACAATTTCATAATATAACCATTGTTCTCATAGCAGGGTATTTACATTGATGGCGTGTAGAGCTTAGCCATAGTTACAAAAGACACCTCCCCCATTCCTAGACATTTTTCTATGTTGTATCAGATACATGTATGTTTTTTTTTTAATTAATTAATTTTATTTATTTATTTGATACGTAAGTAAGATGTATATTGATTTGCAAAAGATATTACAATTCGTCTGTTGTGCAGGTATGCCAAAATTGTAGAATACTGCCCTAGTAAACCAACCACCTACCCATACTTCTACCAGAATTTGTATGCAAAATGCCCCAACAACCACCAAAATTGGCAAACTGAGCTCCCATATTGCCACCAAAATTTACATTGAAACCCTATACCCCTTATACAGGATTATCAGAAGAAGAAAAAAGACCAGTACCAAAATAACAACCGACCGCTAGAGGCATTTATAGACACAAAGTAGATAAACACCAACATTAAGGACCTATCCAAATCCATATGTAATTATAGAGGATGATAAACAACATGTTTAACTATAACTCCATGCCACCAACCATAAAGCGCCTAACCACCACCTTAAAACCATTCATTTTTGCAAATTGATCAAACGCAGGGACCTAGTCATAATCGTTCATAGGCTCAAGCATCAACACCTTCTTGAGGAGGCTTACCCCATATGCTGCCAATTGCCAGTGCCTGACCAACGCCATTCCTTTTAGCTCCAACAATAGGGGATAGACTTTAATGACCTTGATAGGTACTTTCATCAAAGAAAGATCGCATGGCCGAGGTGCGCTAGAGCTCGGAAATGTCGTGCGTAGGATCTCGTCCAGCCAACCCAACAACTCCTTGAAAAGTTTGCAGACTATCTCCTTCGCCTCCACTTTTGCTGTTCGGACATCCAAAATAGAGGGAAGGAACTGAGAGACAATGTGGATATTAACCTAGAAAGTCTCATGGTTCGACAAATGCCCCTTACCCAGTATCATTTTGATCGCCACCACTGTGTGATGTCTTGAGCATTATTTGCTTTAACCGTTGGTTGGTTATCGACCTGAAAGCCATCTGCCGAACTTAGCAATCCAGATGGATAGGTGTGTCAAGCCCCAAGCAAACCAACGTTTCCGCAGACATTTCCACAATGAACTTAGATCGTTCCGCCATTACCACAACCAGAGTGCAATGCAAGAAAATGAAATCAAGCTTTGCCAAACCCTTGCCACCCTTTGTTATTTATGATTCTTGATCCGCCAAAGCTCACCACACTTACAACACTGTGCAAAAGCGTGCGTGCTGCCCGATATTTGCTGAGCTACCGCCGCTCGGATGCTAGCGTACATGATGAAGAGTCATGATATGCTAGTGAAGAGGTACGCCGTATCCCACTTGATCGGTTGTAGATTTGTCACTTAATGCCCATGAAAACGCCGATGGAAATGGTACGATAAACCAAGGCCTTCATTAAGCATCATGACGCCCGGCCACGCCAAAGCCCAGCTTGCTCGATCAACATTGCTAAACACCTCCCTGTGAAGAGACTCTCACCCAACCTACTCGAAGTGCCAAAGTGGCATGCCAAATGTTAACTCCACCTTGTCTCGAGGAAACCCGGCCTTTCCACAAAGAATAAGTGGAAAGGCGCCCACCCAACTGCCCACCGGATACATGTATGTTAGTGTTATATATATATACAACATACACATATAGGCATGGCTTGAGTGTAGTTAGGTGATGCATCTGATACAGCTGGTGAAAGTCTGGGATGTATCGATTTTTTTTAACTAAGGACAAAACAAAGCTTAAGAAAATGAAAAAAAAGGCACTTACCAATAGAGGTAAATACCTGTCTTCTATCCTCTACTCTTATCCATGTGCCCTTAATTGGAGGGTTTCTTGGCTAAGAGTTTGTCTAAAATTTCTTATGTTTTGTGGATATTTTTGTGTGTGCGTGTATATTAAGATATTGTATTTTTTCTATCCCAACCGTATCATATTCATAGCATTTTAAATAAATATCAAGTTTGTATGCTTCATACTCTAAGCTGAAATAGAAATTGCAAAAAAAATTCTTCTAGCTATCATGTAATCGATGGGGGTAATGGGATGTGACTTTTACTTGCAGTTAATTGGTTTCTGCACTCCCTCTTTATAGTCTAGCGGATCAATATATAAACATGACAAAACACATACGGACTTATAATAGCGAGCCTTATAATTTATAAACTCTTATACGCACTCTTCTCATGCACACGCCATTGGATTCGGTTATTCATGTATATTTTTCTGTGCTGGGTCTGAGTACAGGAATATTAAATTGGCCTTGTGGCATGCGATCTCATTTACTCCATTTCAAGCTATAATCGTTGCATAAATTTTGGTTTTGATTGAAATGGCTTCCTTCTGCTAATATTTGGGTGCTTCAATAATATCATTTGTCATTTCTTCTGTAACGTTATTTTGCAGGTTCCAGGCAAGTCATCCAAGGAATGCTTTGACAGATTTTATTCAGCATTTCCTACTCCACCTGTCTCTCAACCACGTTCGAGGATTAAAGGGAGGACTTGTGAGTCTCCTATCAGGCCCTTTACTGATGATGTCAATGCATTGTTGAGGTCAGCAGGATCAACTGGCAGAACGTCAGGGAGCAGTAAACAAAAAATTCTGCTTGCACATAAGACTGTAAGGAAAATGCTGAGGAGTAAGAATGCTGATAAAGAGTATGAAACAGATCTATTTTCTGCTGTTGAAACATTTGATTCATCACCGCAGTCTTTCTTGATTCCAATTAGTAATGTACCTGTTACACCTGATAATGTTCATAAACCTAGCAAGGAGTCAACATTTTCGCAGACTCAGTCAGCTAAGTGGCAGAAGTCACTCTCTAGATTTTCTGAAGATTCTCATAGGCAAATTCAGAAAACACTTGTGAGTCCTGAAGTGCTGAAACAAGTAAAGAACCCTGCTCTTCATGATAAGTATATTGACTTATTGCATTCCAGAAATGCTGTGAGACTGGTTTCGGCTGAAAATACAAAGGTACAGTCAAAAACAGGGGTCGTTAATTTGCCTCAAACAGAGGCGGTTTGTGCAGCAAAAGCTGCAGTGGTTGCTCAGGCTCGACAGGTGCTTCAACAATCACGTACTAAGGGGGAAAAGGATTGCCAATTCATTGGGTATTGTACAAGTGATGGTTCTGATGAAGAATGTGAAGGGGATGAGGGTGGAGATGCAGCTGCAGTGGTCACTCAGGCTCAACAAGTGCTTCAACTATCACGAACTAATGGGGAAAAAGATTGCCAATTAATTGGGTATCGGACGAGTGATGGTTCTAATGAAGAATATAAAGGGGATGTGGGTGGAGAAGCAGCTGCAGTGGTTGCCCAGGCTCAACAGGTGCTTCAACAATCTCGGACTAATGGGGAAAAGGATTGCCAATTAATTGGGTATTGGACAAGTGATGGTTTTGATAAAGAACGTGAAGGGTATGAGGATGGAGAAGGAATCTTAATATATATTGACCTCAACTAAAGATGTATCATATCTGTGATTGAGCTGTCTCAATTCCTATTGGCTAACTCATTTTATGGTCATTGCCATCAAGCCAGTAACTGCTGTAGTGAGTTTGAACAGGCATAACCAGCCAATTTCTTTTTCATGCCTTGAATAAGGATGCAAAATAGTATAAAAATTTGATTGACGCTATTGGAGGCATATGCATAATATCTGAACATGAATAAATCTCATCAGTTTGTTAAGATAAATGAATTTTAACTAACTAAAAAGATTGTACAATTGGGTAAACAATGAAGTGACAATTGGAGTTATTCTAACTTGACGCCATGGCAGAAATTCTGTTCATTGCCAGAAGATTTTTTTTATTCATGGACGTTGGAATGCATTTAGAAATGAAATTTAAAAACCTTTCTCTAATTACATGCTTCCCAATCTATTCTCAATGGTATTATGGTTAGTCTGAAGTGTGATTTTGCTGTGCTTGCAAGTGTCTGATTGATTAATTGAATGCATCCTTTCATTTATGTAAAATACAAGTAATAGACAGCTGATAGATATGCTGGGGCTATTAGAAGTAGTATTAGGAGTTCATCTTGAATCAGCAGAAAATAGTTAATAAGGTATACTTCTTTCCCCTCCACTCCTTGGATATATTTTAATATCTATATATGATATGAAAGCAAACAGGGTGCCATTTGAATTTTATCCTCTATCAAATTAGTTCCCAGATTATGGTACTTTTTTCATTAAGCTTTTAGTGGGATACCGTCGATTGGTAAGACCAAGGGGAACACAATGCATTTAATACCGATTCATATATGGAGTAAAGGGAGGAGTAAAGGGATACGGTAAATACCGAATAATTTTAAAGGACCAAATTTGAATTCTCTGTGAAAACAATTGTAATCATCTATAAGCATATGACAAATTATTGTAGAACTATATATATTCGTAGTTTTGGAATCAGATAGTGGATAAAGGAAATATGGCTTCAGCCGTACTCATCCAAAAAGAGGATAACTTCAGCAATAAAAACCTGAAAGCAAGTTAAAAATAAAAAATAAAAAATGATCCCGGTCTCCCAAATTAACATACGGATTCAACAACTAGCAAACCAGGCCGGTAAGCCCCAGAATTCTGTGCCTCTAAAATATCTTGAATCGAGTTGACATCCAATAAAAACAAAGTAAAGGATGACCCCAAAATACTAAGCATGTTTATGTGGACCTGTTGATTAAGCTCCAGCACGCTTACCCATTAGTGGGACTAGTGTTGGGTTTCGTCATAATAAAATGCCTCACTTTCTAATGATTAGAAGATATTTCTAGGTTGTAATAAAAATAAAAGCTTCCACCACAATTTATTTAGGGAAAATGAGTAGATATCAAATAATCAAATTAATTAACCAGTGTATTTATTTTTAAAAAAATTGAAGTAAAAATGTCAAAATATATTATTTTCAAAGGTATCATTTTTTATTAGATTTGTGACCTTAATGGAATAGGTGTCTTGAAAATGGTGTCTTTATTTTTTATATAGTTTTTTCTAAAGACAGGTAAGCTAGTAGCATTCACAATTGGAACATATAAAATAAAGAATGGTTTAATCTTATCTATTACATTATAGATATATTGGTATTGCATAGAGTTAAGTAACTAGCAGGGTGTAACTAGTAGAAGATGGAAAAAGGGTAACTTTTTAGAAGATGGAAGATGGACAAAGGGCATTAATAAAATGGAAAACAATTAGTGATCCACCAAGGCAAATCAAGTGACAAAGTGGCAATCTACAAACCATGAAGGCTGGTGGAATAATCAATCACCAAGAGCAGATAAACACTTCAAGAATGGGTTTGAAGTGCCTGCAAAGGGTGGATGGTATGGACGGTTAGGGAAAAAAGGCAGAGACTTTCCAATCAATAGCATCAATCGCCCATTGGTGGATGACATCAATCAAAGAACAAGGGACCAATGGGTGTATAAAAACACGAGCAAACAAATGCCTCCATTCATCATTGGTGCAAATGTGATCCGTTTAAACCAAGGGGAAAGTAATAAATCGAGTGGGAAAACCAAGTGGAATCATTGGAGGTCTCATGGGGTGTGGAGAGATAAGGATTAGAAAAATTGAACAAAAACCCTAGGTAAGGGAATTCACTATTCAGAAGCAAAGAAGAACAACAAGGTGGTGATGGTCTCCTCTAAGATTCTATAAAATTCAAAGTGCTTATTGAAGGATTGTGCTTTCTTTGCAAAATGGTGTGAGAGAGGCTATCCAAGAGAGAAGTTGCAATTTTGGTGGTCAGATAGATGTGGAGAGGAGGTAAGTATTAAGTTTCTGTCAAGCAACTTCCTTCTGGTAATTCTTTCCTCAGAGCAAATTAAAAAATCCATTATGCATGAAAGAGCCCTGTTATGCCTTGCATAACCACCTCATTTTGTTTTGGTCAAAATGGGTCCCCCCTTGTGTTTTCTTTGTTTGGGTCTTATGAGTTGTACTTTTTCCTCCTAAGTCCTTGTTTCTTTTTGGTCTGGCGGAAGCGGATTAGGGATGGAAACTAGACTCAGAACTTTGTGAAGGTTCCAAGTCCAGGTTTCTGATTTGGTTCCAAACCTGCCCTTGCCTTGTCATTTTTCTTTGTGTTTTTGGTTTGTCTTGAGCTCTTGGGTCCGTTTCTCCCTTGAGTTGTCTTTTGTTTGCTTGTGTTTTTGTTTTCTGCTCTGGAAGAAGCAAAACTGGAAATGGAAATGAACTTAGAACTTTGCAAAAGTTTCGAATTCCATTTTTTGTTCCGATCCCACTCCCGCTCATTTGCTTTGTGTTTTTGTTTTCGTTGGTGTCTTGGCCGGGTTCGATTTTCATTATGGTCCCGCTTCTTATCGTTTCTTTTGTCGTTGTCTTTGTGTCGATGTTTGTTCCTTTGTTGGAAGCGGAACCAGAATCAAAACCAAACTTGGAACTTTGTAAAAGTTCCATATCTGATTTTGGTTCCGATTCCGCCCCTATTTCCCTCTGTTGTCTGTCCCTGCTGTGGAACCAGAACCAGATGTGAAATTGGATCAAGAGACTTGGGTAAAGTTTCTTGTTTTGTTCCGACTCCGTTTACACGTCCACCTTGCCTTCAATTTTCACATTGGTTGTTTACTCATTTACGTTTTTGGTTTCGCGCCCGACCAACCGCATTTATTGCATTAATTACAACCTCCTCACATGCGCGAAATGATTTTTAAATCTTAATTAAGGTTAATTGGCTCATTATCTTTATTGCTTAAGTTGTTTTAGCGAACCATAGCCTATGTAACTTAAGAGGAGCACGATTTGATTGTGGAGGCACATTGGTGAGCGGATTCTTGTTGAGTTTCAACCTTTCTTGGTGGCATTTCGAGGTAGGGATTTTTTCCCGTTTTGTTGGTGTTTTCATTTTCCTATTCGTGGTGTTCTTGCACATTCACAGGACCTTTCTCGTGAATTTTCACTCATTCCCGTGTTTGTTTTGTTTTTTTTGCTTTTGCCCGTTTGTTTTGTCGTTCTGCTGTCATTTTCGTTGCATGTCCATTTTGTTGTGCCCTAGTTTTAACTAGGGTTTCGTTTTGTGGGGTCTTCTATGCTTTAAATGTTTTGAATTTGTTTGACGACCCCTTTGATCCTATTCCCGTGTTGATTCAGTTGTTTTCATGTCGGGTTCTTGATGCCCTAATTACCTAAATCGACGAGTCGCACAAACTAGGGTTTGTGCGATGACCTTTACAATGTTGAGCCCTAAAAGGTTTAAATCTTGTCTTGTCCTATTATGGGTAAGGTTAAGCCCCTTACTTAAAGTTTCCTTATGGTTTCATGTGACCCAAGTCTTAAGCTAATGTGATCGTGTCTTCAAAATTGCTTTGTTGGAATGGTAAATTGGCGAAAGCGAATCCGGGAACAAACTCAACCCATTAGTGTTTGCATGAGAGTTAATTCCAAAAACTAATCCCGCTTCTGATGACTGTTGACTTTGGTCTTCACCCTTGTTCTTTGGCAGAAGCGGAACCAGAGTGGGAAACAAATTTTGAACTATCTATTGGTTTCGAGTTCGGTTTCCATTCCGATCCCTGTTCTGGTCTCGTTCCAGTCTCGATCCCGATCCCACCTGTGCTAAAAGTCTTTTTGTTCTCGATTCTTTCTTGACTCCGCTTTTGGTGGATGTAAAATTTGACTATGGAGGGTTATCCTGAAGGAATAGAGAATGGTATGAGAGGTAATGTATGATGTAATGATTTTCATACCTTTGTTGAGCTAATCTAGGGTTGTAGTGCATGAATAGAGGATGTTAGGAGCATCGAAGGAAGCTTCTCAAAGAAGCCAAGATGCAGAGAGTTCAAGACAAGGAACCAAGCCTAAAAAGACAAAAGTGGAATAACTCCCTTACACCTTGAGATACAAGTACCAAAGTCGCACTATTATAGCCAACAAGGTGGATTCAAATTGGGTGGACATCACAGATACAAACTTAGGCCCATTCAATTATGAAGAGTTGCTTGAAGAAACATTCACAGAAGATGCAACAGGGAGAACAAAGAGAATTGTTCAATGTGGGTTGGCACATGTTGCTTTCTTTCCTTTATCAGTCCAATGTCCAGAATTCATACTTACTGTAGCTAGGGCTTACAATCCTGCAACCAGAAAATGTGTAGAATTGCAGGGGAACATCATCATTGAACTTACTCCAAAAATGATAAGGTTCATGTTTAATGCACCTACACCACAAAATCTTAGGCAACTTAATGAGGCAGAGGCACTGCAGTTATATAGTAACAAAAAAGAAGCCGATAGGACACACATGAACAAAAAGTGGATGAGAGTTGAAAAGAAATCCCTGACAAAGCTTCCTGATCAACCTAAGAGATCAGATTTTAGCAAAGAAATTAGTGACATAATAATGATGCTTTCTAGAGTATTCAGGAAGAGAGATTCCTCACAATTCAAGGAGTGGATGTTTCCATTCATTCAAACCATTTTGGATGGAAAACATCAATTTGATTGGCCAATGATTTTATCAGAGTGCCTACATAACCAGATGCTCAGAGTGAGGGAGACAAAGAGCTTCCTTATCACTTCCTATGTGATATATGCATCTACAAGGAGGGGCTTTTTCCCCAGTTTGAATGCAGTTGGAGTATTGGGAGAAGCCCCTGGACAAAAGAAGGTGTGGGATCACTATGACCAGTTAACTTTGAAAACTTCTGAGTTGCATTATAGAAGAGTTAATGATGCATTCTTGTATGTCATCATTCATCTATTAATAGGAGATGTAGGGTATAGACTAAGCAGGGTTGCAATGGCATTCATTGCAAAATGGAGACATTGGTATATCCAATACCTCAAGTTCACCTACTTCAGGTTGGCTGGTTTCGATGGCCATCCTCTTTTACTGCCCAAATGCTGCAATAACATCATTGTTCTGATGTAATTCATCTATCAAGCTATAGGGGTCAACCTCAAATTTGCTAATAAACATAAGCCTAGTTGTCATAAATTTGCCATGAAGCTTGGAGAATATAGTTGTGCACACAATGTGGCAACAAAAGTAATTTGTGATTAATTGATCCATTTGAAATTGGGTTTAGGAATCATTTTGATCCTAAGCACGAGATGCAAGGTTTACTTCCTACTATTTTTGACAAGCATTTCAATTTGCTCGAGGATTTTTGGATGGACTTACAGGATGAGAATGATTTGAGGAATTATGAAAGGTTACCCATCCCATTAATGATTGAGTATGGGGTGAAGGAAGATATTCCTGACACATTGTTAGATGATGGTGTAACCTTGGATCCCCAATATGATGCTGACAATATAGGTACCAAAGACTTGGATCTAGTGAATTGGGATGAAGAGGAGTCCATTAACATCAAGCAACTTGCAAGGCCAGTCCTAGATAGAAGTATACAGTGGGTGGTAATGAGGATCAAGGAGCCTGAGGCTCAACCTTCTAAAAAGAGAAAAGCTACATGTACCACCCAAGGATATAGAAGAAAAAAAAGGACAACTCCTAAGGAGCCATTGGAGTTTTTCCCTCCCAATTCTGGAGAGGAGCTTGATCCAACAATTCCTACTCAATATGTTCCTGAATCACAAGGAGAGGAGGCCACTATAGCTGGAGGATAGACCCCAACTCAACCTCTTCTTACAGAGGAACCAATTGAGGAGACGCCCATCAGAACCCTTCATAAGGAGGCTGAATCCTTAAAAGGTAAAGAGCATGAGATTGAAATTCATGATATTGATACAAATTCTGAGGCCACTCAATCTAATAAGGAAACTCATGTGTTTGCATCCAATGAAGAAACTAAAGATGTGGGAACTAAACATGTCCTCACTCTTGAGGAATAGTGAAAATTGTTTAAAGATGCCAAAAGGGAAGCAAAGGCCAAGGCACAAGTTGAGGCAATTGCTAAGAAACAAGAATTCAAAGCTAAGGCTAAGGAAGAGGAGTTAGCAAGGAAACAAAAAAAGGACTTGCGACAACCACAAAAAGAGCAAGAATTGAAGACCAAAGAGGAGAGACAAAAATTGGCTATGTTGCAAAAGATTCATGAGCTTGAGGAAGAGAAAGCTCAACAAAGAAGAGATAGAGAGGCTCTTGAAGCCAAGTTTAAAGATGTGGAAGAAGTACAAAAGAGGAAGGAAGAAACAAAACACTTGCAAAGAGAAAAGGAAGTTGAAGCATTGGCCAAACATGAGCAAGAATCCAAGAAAGCATGGGATGAGGTCAAATGATTCGAGAAGCAGAGGGATGATATGTTGAAAGAGAGAGAGGAGCTATTAGAAGAACAAAGAAGATTAGAGGAAGAAAGGGAAAAGATTGAAACTGATAGGCTTGCAAAAGAAGCTGCAGAAAGGGAGCAACAAGTACAAGAGGTTGATTCTCAACCTAAGATCACTATTTTGCAGCCTCTTTCCTCTACCATTGTTTCTTCTTCCACACAAGTGGTTACCACTCCTGCTGCTCCAACATGGCTAAAACTAGACCTTGAGATGAAACAAATAGTCCAACATCAACCCTTGAATTGGGAAGAAATGATGAAGGAAATAGAGAAAGAGAGGCCCATGAAAAAGGCCAGGGTCCTCCCTTCCACAAAGCTCATAGATGTAGGTGAAATTATAGCTGAATGTACAATCCCTATGGTGGACAAGGACAAACAAGATATGCAATTGACTGACTACCAGCTGGGTACTGTTAATTTGGGGAGAACCACGAGGAATCAACAAATGAACCTTATTGACATTGTTGCATCCTCCACCAAATCTAGGATGATCAAGGATAAAAAAAGGAAGGATGAACTTAAAGCCCAATTGGATTAGTTGCACAAGTTCTTGAAGGATCTTTGCACTCCTGTATCTCAACAAGTTTCTGCTCGAGAGACCCCAATCTTATTAAGCAAGAAAGAGGTTGATGATTTGGTACAAATGAGAAGTAAGGTTGGAATGCTTGATAGATGGGTTGATTGGCTTAATCAATAGGTTGATGAGCTGCTTGTTGATGGTTTTAAAGTTCATGAAGGTGCATTAGAGTTGGTGGAAGATATGAATCAACATGCTGAATGATTGGAGGAACAAGAAGAAGAGTATAGAGAGCATACCAAGAAACTAAAGGACATTAGTAAGGTGCCAAAGCAAACTCTCTTGGAGCAATCTATTCTCGATGAGGATAATGTAGAATTAATTGAGAAGAAAATGAGCATAATCAGGTTCAGATCTAAATTCATTTATGAACATAAAAATGAAGTTCAAGAAGCTAGCAAAAATTTGAATAAGCAGATTGATGAATTAGAAGTAGTAATTTCCATTTTGGTTAATGTGGATATCCTTGTGAAGGAAGGTCTTCCTCTTGATAAATTGAAAGAAAAATGGAATAAAAGATTTGAGGAAGTGATGCAGAAAGAGGATGATGGGGAAGACTTGTTGCTAGATAGGCTCATGGACATCAAAGATGAAGTGAAGGTTGCTAGGAGGGAGTTGATTAAATTAAAATATATGCTAGAGTTTGCCTCCGCAAAATTGAAAAGAATCAAATTTGAAGATAATTGGGTAGATGGACCTGATGCAGATATACTT